>JAJAGP010003886.1:0-62273 GCA_025084515.1 Ancistrus triradiatus | reverse complement strand
AAATTAGTGAGGAATCTCAAATAACAGTTGACAGTAAATGACAGGGGCGTCATCAGACCCACTTTACTGGGGCACAACTAAGAAAAACAAAACAACTAGGTGGCGCCAAAAGAGAAATAATGGAACATTTAGCACTGACCACTTTATAAACATTCAACTGTGTGGAATGTTGAAAGGATAACACTTCACCTCAACATGAAATGTAAATTTGAAATTACCATAAACATGCAATTACCACAAACAAATACTTGCATTATGTGCTTTTGCTTCATATTTATATTTTATTCTTTAATATGAAGTTTGTGTGTGCATAGCCAGATTTCACTGTTTACTATCCAGTAACATTTCTAGCCAACTGAATCACTTATTTTAGCGTGGAAGGGGTGGGCGTGGTCACGTTGGGTACATGCGATCACATGATTGCATAAGCATTTAGAATGACCTATGGGTTCCTATATAATTTATCTATTTCAGTTCCAGCTGTATATAACTATAAGTATAGTAGAGCCCCAGAACCTCAGTGATGTATCTCTATGCATTATTACTTCTCTGTGTTTTCAAAACAAAGGGGGAAAAGGTTAACTGTCAAATGATTGGAAATCCAGATTACCCACTGCTTTTCAAAGATGGGGATGTTGTCATAGGAGGAGCTTTTTCAATTCACAGCAAAATTACATTACAAACACTATCATTTACTGAGAAACCACAACGTCTAATCTGCACCAGGTTTGTTCTTTCTTTCTGTTTATTACCATTTTACTGCTATGGTAAGCAAACATTTACATCTGGACTGTATGGAACAATGTAAGTGCAATATAAAGCCGTATGAACACATTTGTAATACTTTATAATGCTACAGCAAATTGTGTATTGACTAAATGCAATTGTTTTCTTTTTTTATGTAGCCTTAACTTCAGAGAATTCCGGTTTGTTCAGACTATGATTTTTGCTATTTATGAAATAAACAAGAGTAACCTTCTCCCTAATATTTCTATTGGATACAAAATATTTGACAGTTGTGGCTCTACATTAGCCTCTATGAGGTCAGCAATGGGTTTGATAAATGGTCAGGACCTTACAGCACAAGAAACCTGCTCTGGAGTTTCAGCAGTGCAGGCCATCATTGGAGAGTCAGAATCTTCCTCCACCATAGTCATGTCAAGAGCCACAGGACCATTCAAGATTCCAGTGGTAAATTATATGAACAGAAAATGTCTTTTGTCATGTCATACTTTGTCAAAGGTCATTTAATGTGTGTCTTACATTCAACAGATAAGCCATTTTGCTACATGTGCATGCCTGAGCAACAGAAAAGATTATCCCTCTTTCTTTAGAACAATTCCCAGTGATTACTACCAGAGCAGAGCACTGGCTCAGCTAGTGAAGTATTTTGGATGGACATGGGTAGGAGCAGTAAGAAGTGATAATGACTATGGCAACAATGGCATGGCCATGTTTGTGGAGGCTGCAAGAAAAGAGGGTATATGTGTTGAATATTCAGAGGCGATTCTAAGAACAAATTCCAAGGAAAGCATTGCCAAAGTTGTGGAAATAATTAAAAAAGGCACATCTAAGGTATTGGTAGCATTTCTGGCCCAAAGTGAAATGGATGTCTTGTTAGAGGAGACCCTTGCTCAAAATGTCAGAGGGCTCCAGTGGGTAGGCAGTGAGTCATGGATAACTGCCAGATACTTGGCAAATGAAAGGACTTCACAGGTAATTGGCGGTGCAATAGGTTTTACCATCAGCAAATCCAAAATTCCAGGTCTGAAAGACTTCCTTCTCAAAGTACATCCATCTCAGAGTCCATCAAATTCCCTTTTGAAAGAGTTCTGGGAAACGACATTTGAATGCCAGTTTTTCCCGAAAGCTGATGATGTGAAACTGTGCACAGGATTTGAGAATCTTAAAGAAATAAATAACACCTTCACAGATGTCTCAGAGCTACGGATTTCTAACAATGTGTATAAAGCAGTTTATGCAGTTGCTCATGCCATACTGAACACACTGACTTGCAAGGCTGGAGGTCCCCTTGACAATGAAATGTGCACCAATAATGATTTGTTTCTACAGGGTCAGGTAAAGAAGTAACCTCTAAAGTTATTTCTAATCTGTCAGTGTTTCTACAAGCAAATGCAAATGCAAAAACAATATTCCATAATGTCCTCTTTACAGGTGCTACATTCCTTACAGAGTGTGAACTTTACAATGCCCTCAGGCGAACGTGTGTATTTCAACACCAATGGAGACCCTACTGCAAGGTATGAGCTGGTGAACTGGCAGAAAAATGAAGTTGGGGATGTAAAGTTTGTTACAGTGGGTTACTACGATGCCTCTCTCCCAAGTGACAAGCAGTTTGTGATGAATCCTATAAATATAGAATGGGCTGCAAATAGTAATATGGTAGGTGCATTATGTCTATAAAAAGAGCTAATATCACTTGCTATTTCTATGAGTTTAAGAGTGACAATGTGTGGCAGAGGCCGAGATCTGTGTGTAGTGAGAGCTGTCAGCCTGGCTTCAGACAAGCACAAATCAAGGGGAGGCCACCCTGCTGCTTTGCCTGTATACAATGTCCTGTGGGTGAAATCAGCAACGAGACTGGTAATCAATATATAAAGCACATCAATACTGACAAACTGCAGTTATTTCTATACACTGATTATAAACATTAAAATCACTGCCCGTGTTCTCTCTTTTAGACTCTGTTGAATGCATAAAATGTCCACTGGAGTACTGGTCAAATGAAAACCAGAGCCTCTGTGTTCCAAAGAAGGTGGAATTCCTGTCATTTGATGAAAACATGGGAATCCTACTGACAGCAGTTTCATTAACAGGTGTTTCTATCACCATAGCTGTAGGACTGGTATTTTTCTACTTCAGAGATACACCACTTGTGAAGGCAAGCAACATCGAGTTGAGCCTTCTGTTGCTTTTTTCGCTGACTCTGTGTTTCCTCTGTTCACTTACTTTCATTGGTCGACCCTCTGAGTGGTCCTGTATGCTGCGTCACACAGCATTTGGGATCACCTTTGCACTTTGTATGTCCTGTGTTCTAGCAAGAACAACAGCAGTACTAATGGCATTTAAAGCTACAGTACCAGGAAACGTTTTCCCTCAGTGTTCAATGCCCATTCAGCGAATGAGTGTTTTCTGTTGCACTCTCTTTCAAGTCGTTATATGTGTTCTATGGTTAGCACTAGCACCTCCAGCACCTCAAAAAAATATGGCTCACTCTACCGATAAAATAATACTAGAATGTAATTTGGGTTCCACCATAGGGTTCTGGGCTGTGCTGGGTTATATTGGACTCTTGGCGCTTTTATGTTTTATTTTAGCTTTTTTGGCTCGAAAGCTGCCTGATAATTTTAATGAAGCCAAATTCATCACGTTCAGCATGCTCATATTCTGTGCTGTTTGGATCACCTTTATTCCAGCTTATGTCAGCTCTCCTGGAAAATTCACTGTGGCCGTTGAGATATTCGCTATTTTGGCCTCAAGCTTTGGTTTGCTGTTTTGCATATTTAGCCCAAAATGTTATATTATTATACTTAAGCCAGAAAAGAATACTAAAAAACATCTAATGGGTAAAGCCAAAACAAAATCCTAGTGTTTATTTTTACAAATGAAGCACATTTTACTGTTTGTAAGATTATAAATGCCAATAAAATATACATTAAATTACTTTGTTGTATACTGTTTTACTGTGAAAATACAATAATGCATGTACAAAATTTATCCAATGGTGTAATAAACTATGGTGGATGATTTGATTCAGCCTGATTGGACAAAAAATAGTTCACAGATCTATTTTTTTTTCTATCAGTCATCATTTGCTTTCATCATTGGATAGAAATGGTGCTAATTACCATAATATCACACCCCATGTTCCACAGTGGTTTGATGTACATAAAATGTGAGCTTTTAGCATTGGCTCAGGTCTTATGGAGAAACAGTAGCTCATGTTTAACGTCATGCTGTTTCTTGCATATATATTGATGATCATATTCTTTAGTGTTAAGGGTTTAGATCAGCAATGCACAGCCTATGGAACTGATGAGCTTCTTCATTTTTCCAAAGAGGGTGATGTATACATAGGAGGCATTTTTTCGTTTCACCAGTATCCGTCTGGTATAAATCCAACACTGCAGGTCAACCCAGGGAATATGAGATGCTATGGGTAAGATGGTAGTGAGATAGTTAATGAGACATTGTAAGACTAAACATAACAAATTCTTACACGAAGAGCTGAATGTCTGTATGACATGACAAATGAACTAGAAAATCTGACATATTAAGGAATAAAAATATCACTAAGTCTAAGAAGGGGTACTATAGTATACAATGTATTATGTTTTAGGATTGATCCAGGGGAGTTGCAGTATGCCATGACAATGATATTTGCTATTGAGGAGATTAATAATAGAACAGATATCCTTTCGGACTTCACGCTTGGCTACAGAATATATGGCTCCTGTCCCAGCATTCCTCTCTCAGTAAGTGCCTCAATGGTTCTCATGAATGGGCCAGGAGAAGACAGAGAAAACTGCACCAAATCCTCCACTGTGCATGCTGTCATTGGAGAGACCACTTCTACAGCAACTATAGGTATTGCAAAAACCATGGGCCCATTTCAAATACCTGTGGTGAGTAAATGGTGATAATTATTGGACTATTTAAACGAAAAAAGATGTTAAAATTGTAAAAATGTGCCTGCACTTCTGAATAATAATTTTTAAAAATGTATTCAAAGGTAATACAATAAAAAAAAAAGTTAATAAAACTTTTTCTAACGGCTGACAAGAAATTATAAAGTGTAATTATCCATGTTGAAATAATATTGATTAAGCAGCAAGTGTGAAGTGCACAGGGCATTATCTAAGAAAGATATCATGATATGAAAATGATGATTTTAATTAACAAACACTAATTTATTATTATGATTATTATAGTAAGGATGCATGCACACATTTGACTGTTCCTTATATTTCACAGCTCAGCCACTCAGCGACATGTGCATGTCTCAGCAACAGAAAAGAGTATCCTTCTGTTTTTTAGAACATTCCAGTGATTACTACCAGAGCAAAGCACTGGCAAAGTTAGTCAAGTATTTTGGCTGGACCTGGGTAGGAGCAGTCAGAAGCAGGAGCGACTATGGAAATTATGGAATGAGCAGTTTTGTAGAAGCAGCCGAAAAGGAAGGAGTGTGTATTGAATACTCTGTGGCTATTTACAGGACTGACTCCAGAGAGAAATTTCTGAATGTGGTGAATATTATCAAGACATCCACCTCCAGGGTCATTGTAGCTTTTGCAGATGGAAATGACCTAGACATCCTCATTAAAGAACTTTACTACCAAAACGTGACTGGTTTCCAGTGGGTTGGAAGTGAGGGCTGGATCACCTATAGATACTTATCTAACACAGCATAAACTATGCTGTGGTTGGTGGTGCAGTAGGACTTGCTGTCCCCAATGCTTATATTCCTGGCTTGAAAGAGTTTATTGCAACCAGGCACCCTTCTACAAAACCAGGTAATACGGGCTTGATCGAACTATGGGAGAGTGTGTTTCAATGCAGCCTTAGTCCTCAGTTACAAGGGAAAGTAGAATACTGTACAGGAGATGAGTCGCTGGAGAATACGGACACAAGCTTTACAGATGTATCTGATGCTAGTCTGCTGAACAACATTTATAAAGCTGTGTATGCTGTAGCATATGCTTTTGATGGACTTCTGGCCTGTGAGGAAGGGAAGGGGCCATTTCTGAATGGTACATGTGCAGATAAAGAAAGAATAGAACCATGGCAGGTGATGTGAACATAATATATTTCCACAGCATCACTTGTATCACTTGTAATAACTAATAACATTTGTCCTCTGGGTATATTGAAGCCTGCTTATGTTTTCAGGTACTTCATTACTTGACCAAGGTGAATTTTACCACGAAAAATGGTGAAAAAGTACTATTCGATAAGATGGGTGACCCTGTCGCACGCTATGCCATTGTCCAATTTGGCAGTATGAAGAATGAAGGGACATAATTTTGAAACATGGCCTGTAATGATGCAGCTTCAACCAAGATGGTCAGGAATTTCGATTTAACAACGTTATTGCAATCTGGATGGGAAACCAGCTGACAGTAAGCAAGAGATTTCTGATTGTTTATATTCTGTCCCTATAATGCTTTTTTTTAATGTGTATATTCACTCATCAACCTTCTATGCTTTCCTTGTATCCCAGGTTCCCCAGTCAGTATGCAGCCAAAGCTGTCTCCCTGGAACCAGTAAAGCCATCATAAAGGGGAAGCCAATCTGCTGCTTTGACTGCATTCCCTGTGCAGATGGAGAGTTCAGCAACACCACAAGTGAGAAGATCGGGCTGCTCACATTTACACTAATGCTGCTGGTGCTTTTAAGTAGTCCACTAAAAGCTCACATGATTTCAGTCCCTCTTGGATTTACCTCATTTCACATTAATATATCTATGGTTTCAGATGCAGTGACATGTCTTCCATGCCCACTCGAATACAAGTCAAATGGGAACAAGACTCGCTGTGATCTGAAAAGCATTGAATTCCTGAACTTTAATGAACTTATGGGAATTCTCCTGGTGGCATTCTCTGTATTTGGTGGATGTCTCACAATCACCATTGGGTTAATATTCTTCCATTACAGACAGACACCTATTGTTAGGGCCAACAACTCTGAACTGAGCTTCCTGTTGCTCATCTCACTGACTCTGTGTTTCCTCTGTTCGCTTACTTTCATTGGACGGCCCTCTGAGTGGTCCTGTATGCTTCGACACACAGCGTTTGGGATCACCTTCGTCCTCTGCATCTCCTGTGTTCTGGGCAAAACTGTAGTAGTGTTAATGGCCTTTAAGGCTACACTTCCAGGCACTAACGTAATGAAATGGTTTGGACCTCTGCAGCAGAGATTCAGTGTGATTTCCTTTACTTTCATACAAGTTTTTATTTGTGTGCTTTGGTTAACAGTGTCTCCTCCCTTTCCTTATAAAAATATGAACCATTACAAAGACAAAATCATTTTGGAATGTCATGTGGGGTCAGTTGTAGGTTTCTGGGCAGTTCTGGGTTATATAGGATTCCTGGCTTTCTTGTGTTTTCTTTTAGCTTTTCTTGCCCGAAAGTTGCCTGATAACTTTAATGAAGCTAAATTTATCACATTTAGCATGCTCATATTCTGTGCAGTTTGGATTACCTTTATTCCAGCTTACGTTAGCTCTCCTGGAAAGTTTATTGTAGCTGTGGAAATATTTGCCATTTTAGCATCAAGTTCTGGATTGCTTTTTTGTATATTTATTCCCAAATGTTACATAATTTTACTAAGACCTGACAAAAATACAAAAAAGCATATGATGGGTAAAACACCTGAAATCTGAGATCGCAGGGCATCACATACTCTTTGACCAAATAGCAATTTTACAGTTTTTAATTTTTTTTTTTGTTTGTGTGTGTTTGTACTGAAAGTAAATTCACCTGGTAAAAAATGCCAGACTCTTTTTAGACAGTAAGTCGAGACTATGATCAAGTCAAGATCAGATCACTGTGAGTTTGGAGCTATGAGGAACCAACTTTACATGTGCAGCCTTAAAGAAATATTACAATTTTCAAATGAATCGTTTTTGCTTTGAAATGAAAGCAAAAAAAAAAAAAAAAACGTTTAATGGGCCAAATATGCTTATGCTAATATAAAAATTGTGAATGGCAGAAATGATAGACCTAATTGTTATTTACAAATGAACTTTTTGTTTAAATGTTAAGACATGTCTAAATCCATATCTTAATATTAGACACAGTTTAATCTCTGAACCAACAATTAATAGAGTTGTGTTTACCACATAGTAATAATGTAATTTTTTACTTTAAAATATATGTTTCTGGCAGTGAGAAATGTGCTTTTTGCTTTGTTTTTTTTTTCTCAACATATAATGACTGATTCAAACACAGCACCTATCTTCACTGTATTACCCTTAGGATACTGGGAATCATGTGGAAAATGGAAAACTAATGAGTTGTTGGGAGTGATTTTATTAATTTATTTATTTATTTATCTTTTAAATAATGTTTTGTATCTTCTGGACTACTATTTGTTCTAGATTAAAAGGCAAAGGCTTATGGATTACAAGCAACTTCAGGGAGTTGTGTACATCAATTTCCAGTGCTTTTTTTTTTTAATGAAATTTTAATTACTAGTTGGAGCATAGATAAGTTTTTTTTTTTTTTTTTTTTCTTTGACATATTTTATAATGTTATAAACCCCTGACCAAAACAACATGCCAAACCCATTGGTGGCAAACAGCAAAACATTACATTGTTTTATGTTTATAAGAGCAAATCATTAATTAGCAATCAACTAAAAATACAGGATAACTCTTCCCTTTTATTTCTTTAAATGTTTAAGCCACATGTATAAACTTGCAGACAGCTGTTTTACAAAATGTAGAATCAATATTGTTCCATTCGATGCTAGCTGATTTTTTCTGGTTAGTTTGTATTTAATGTGAAACTTCTGTGAGAAACCTATCTCTATTAGGTTTAAATCGAGATTTAAACATGCTCTCTAGTCACTTTTTTGCAGTGTGAGCAGGAGCATTGTCTTGTTGAAAAATGCCCCTGGTTGCTCCTCAAAAGTGAGAAACAAGCCTTTTTTGCAATATCCTTTTTTACAGGTAGTCCCCATTTGATCCCCATTAAACTGGATGGTCCAGTTTACATGTTTCAGTATATCAGTTAGGTGTAGGATTAATTAGCAACAGTAATATTGTGTCAAAGCTTGAAATGCAAGAATGGATGTATTAGCAAATGAAGTAAAGTTGACCAGACAAAACATGAAACATCTGGGGTACATGCAATAAATGGGTTAAGGCCCTTAGGAGTGGCGGAGCTTTGCGGAGTGGGATTTAAACCCTGGTCCTTGTGAATCACCGGCCAGTACCTTAACTGCTAAGCCACCACAGCCTCACTGCTACACTACTCCATGTAAATGTGCAATTAAAATAATATTATTGTTATGGTTCGCCATATTAAAATGATGACGAACCGTATTGAACAAAAATATAAATGGGTTGGGACCCAAATGCAGTTAGCTCCAGTTGGTAATTATAACTGAAATGAGATAAATAAATAAAAGCAAATGAAATCAAAGATATAAATGGCTAAAGAAACAAAATAAAAAATACGATTAATAAATAAAACTAAATAAACTAAACTGCACGCAGTAAGCGTGACGTACTTTAATTCACAGCACGCTTACGACGTGCCTCCGTTGCGCAATATATGCGCCGGGTCTGCGCATGCGCAGCGCGCAGAACCCGATCGGAGCTTCCACGAGCACGTGCAGCTCCACCACAGTTTAAACGCGGCCGCGGGGGCGTGGCACGGTTGCAGGGAAGTGAAGAGGACATGGTTATTAAACACTGCGTCCTCTTCAAACGCGATCGGGGAATAAATATTCCCGATCGTGGCGAGGAGGGGTGACGGCGTGAGAGAAAGACGGCGGGATAAAGGCTGAGAGCTGCAGGTGCAGCTCGGCGGAAATAAAAAATAATAAACAACGAAAAATGCTGACCCTACCCTATCTAGGGCCCTAACTTACCGGGCTGCCTCCTAGCAGCCTCACGTCTGAGGGACTTAATTCCCCCAGACTACCTTTATCCCTAACGAAAATAAATAATAAATAATAGAAATGAAATGCGCCGTGAAAAGCCGGAGTGCAGGCAGCAGCGAACGCGTCTGTGCATTCAAAAACGCCGGGTGCACAGAAAGTCACGTGAGCGCCAGTCACGTGACCGAGGGTGGCAGCCACTGAGTCCATAAGGTGTGTTTATATAACCTGGACCCCAGGTGGCGCCACTTACCCATAATAAGCCCGGGAAAGCAAACTCCCGGCGTCAAGCCGGGACGACTCCTGGTCGAAAGCGGCCAGGAAGGGATCCCTAACAATTCTATATTATTATATTATATAGCAGCTCTTCAAGTATTACTCCACCACATACACACGTAACCTAGCAACAACACCAGCAATAGCAAACAAGCAATGTTATAATTATACAAGTAAAATTAATTATAATGTTTATAAAATCTGTTTTCTTTGAAAAACATTTCGATTTCAGTTTGGAAGATGAAGCGGTTGATGACCAGCCTGCAGCTCCTGGGTTCTTAATGTATTCACCTCAGCTGAAGAGCAACGATACTGAAGTCAGTTTTAGTACAGTTTCTACTTTGTGTTTATGGATTAGTCAGTTTCGTTGGTTTGATCACCTTCGTTCATTCTTATTTTCTTCAAGACGTGATTCGCTGGTGTGAACTGCATCTTTCATTAAACATCATCCACTGGAGGTCCGTTCACATAACTGTTACATCCAGCTCTTAACCTAATGCAGCTGCTGATGCTCTATAACTCTCCCTTTACATTTCTGATCGATAATATTACCATTAAAACTTCATCTTCCAATTTTATAATCACTAATGAAGTAGCAGGAATTATAACAGGATCCTAGACCTTTGTTAACACCAGGATCTCCCTCACATTTTCTACTGTTTGTGTAATAGTAACAGCTTGCCCAATTTATTCCCTGAATGTAAATAGAATCGGTTTAATAAATTAAAACTTATAAAACATTATATTAGTGTTTATTGTCATCTGTATATTAAACAGTCAATGAGAAAATATGTTGCTGGGCTATTATGGAAGAGTATAGTCTGGTGACAGTGTTTAGCAGCAGGGTGCCTGTTAGAATGGAACTGTTTAACCTCGCAGAATGATGATAAACATATCTGAAAATCTAACATTGGAGATAACAGAACTGTGGTATGATCACAGTAATACACGAGGTTCATGCAATAATATGAGATATTGGCACTGGTGTGCTGCAGGCATAGGCACGAGGCCTAAGTAAACAGGACTTCGCAATGACTGAGTGACTGCAAGCTAAATACAAAACATAAATTCTTTTTGTTGCGATTTATTTTGAAAATTAATATTCCAACATTCCATTAAAAGTGATCTCTGGTTGTCTATATTTCTGTTTTCTATATTTCTCACTAATATGTAATATTGGATAATTTTCCTCAATAAATAAATGACCAAGTATTATATTGTTGTCTCATTTGTTTAACTGGGTTCTCTTTATCTACTTTTAGTACTTGTGTGAAAATCTGATGATGTTTTAGGTCATATTTATGCAGAAATATAGAAAATTCTAAAGGTTTCACAAACTTTCAAACACCACTGTAGATGTTATGTAGAAAAAACCCACTAAAAACCAGAGGTAAAATTGGAAAACATGACCAAACATTAACGCCTACTACTTTTACTTTAGGCAAATGTCACGCCTCCTTTTTCCGCAGTCCACAAGGCTAATTTTACTACAGAAAATTTGCATTTCCATATGAATAAATACAAAGTCCTTCCTATTTAAATAGCTGACAGAGTAGTAAAGACAAACTCAATCATTATTTGAAATCTACTATCTACTATATAGGTAAATGGAGTCTGTCTTTACTCTGTTGCATGTGGTGATAGCTATTATAAATTTTTCAAGTGCCAATGAGACTATCTGCAGCCTGCGTGGTGAGCCTGCATATCCACAGCTATGGAAGGATGGTGATATCATAGTGGGAGCAATTTTTCCCTTTCACAGTATTTGGGAGATCCCTGACTTGTCTTATTCAGTCATGCCACCTTCAGTAAAGTGTATGAGGTAAGAGGCACAAGACAACATTATATAAATTAGAAAACACAGAGTGACCATCTAATAAATATAAATCATCACAGCTTACATTATAAATGTAATGTATATATAACATGCAAACTGTTTGGATTTCTGTTTGTTTTTATAACAGTATGGAATTCAAGGGTTTACAATATTCACAGACTTTGATCTTTGCAATAGAAGAGATTAACAACAGTTCTTCTTTATTGCCTGGAGTCTCACTGGGCTACAAGATCTATGACACATGTGGTATCACTTCACTGGGGGTTAAAGTAGCAATGGCACTTCTTAATGATAATGAGAAATTACTCTCAGACAACCTCTGTACAAAGCCAGCCCAGGTGCAAGCCATAATTGGTGAAACATACTCATCAGTGTCCATGGCTATAGCAAAGAGTATTGGATCATTCAGCATTCCCTTAGTAAGAATTTATGCATTATTATTAATACTTTTGCACTGATGTTAATGTTATATATCGAGTGTAATCACTGAGATGCCCATGTGAATCTAATTTCAGATCAGTTACTATTCCACTTGTGAGTGTCTCAGTGACAAGAAGAAATATCCCTCATTTCTACGCACTATTCCAAGTGATTATCATCAGAGCAGAGCATTGGCAGAAATGGTCAAGTACTTTGGTTGGACCTGGGTGGGAGCAATAAGAAGAGACGATGACTATGGTAACAGTGGAATGGCCACATTTACTAAAGTTGCAGAGCAACTCGGAATATGCTTGGAATATTCCTTTCCATTTCTTCCAACTTATTCACCTGAAAAAATGCTGAGAATCATTGACCAAATCAAAACCTCCACTTCTCGAGTGATAGTGGGATTTCTGACTCAGTGGGACTTTGACATTTTGCTGCCTGTATTTTCTGAACACAACATCAATGGATACCAGTGGATAGGAACCGAGGGTTGGATCGCTGATCCAGTAGTTGCCAAGCTGGATAAGCACAACATACTGCAAGGAGCCATAGGGCTAGCTATTCCCAAAACAACCGTGACAGGTTTGAAAGACTTTATTTTAGATGTAAAACCACTGAAGTCTGTAGGCAGTGCCATTTTTGCTGAATTTTGGGAGGCTCTGTTTAAGTGCAAGTATACAATGCAGAATGAGTCAGAGGACTTGCGAGCATGTACAGGTGAAGAGAAACTGACTGAGATAGAAAACACTTTCACTGACATGTCATTCATGCCTATATTCAATAATATCTATAAAGGAGTATATGCTATTGCCCATACTCTGCATGGCCTTCTCATCTGTAACCAAACATGTCAGACAAAGAAGCAGCCTGATCCTTTCACAGTGAGTTAAAAGGATTGCTACTAACCATTTTTTGCATTTTAGCTGTGGTCTTGACACATATAGTATATATAGCTGTAGTTAACACAACAAGAAAAACATTTTGATTCACATTTTAAATGTTTTCTTTTAGTTTCTTGAACACCTCAAAAATGTGTTTTTCAAGACCAAAGATGGTGAAGTCGTTTACTTTGATGAAAATGGTGACCCACCTGCAAAATATGAAATATTAAACTGGCAAAGGAATAAAGTAAATCAACATGAATTTGTCACGATTGGACTTTATGACTCCTCATTTCCTCCTAATAATCGATTAGCAGTAAACATGGCCTCCATTGTGTGGACACAAAATAGCTATCTTGTGAGTATAAGGGTAAAATGTTAACATTTCACATTTATTATGTGAAGTTATAAACATGTCATTTATGTTATAAAGAAGTCATATTTATATATTTTAATATGTATTTTGATATTTACGCATTAATGAACATTTTGAAATGTATTCAATGAAAATTTGAATTGCTCATAGGTCCCAAAATCTATATGCAGTGAGAGCTGTCCTCCTGGAACAAGAAAGGCCGTGCAAAAAGGAAAACCTATTTGCTGTTTTGATTGCATACCCTGTGCTGCAGGAGAGATCAGCAATACAACAGGTACAAAACTGTGAGAAATGAGAAATATTGCATCAAATATAAAAACATTACTGCTGTGAATGAATTTCTTAAATATGCACTGAGATTCAGTCATTTTAAAAGTCTTGAAGCATTAAGATATTAGGTGTTAGACATACGAGAGTCTTCTACGTAATTCTTTCTTCCTATGGTTTTTTTTAACCTCTCTTCTCTTTTTGTTCTGCTGCAGATTCTATTAAATGTGAACAATGCCAGCAAGACTACTGGTCAAATCCACAAAGGGATACATGTTTAAAGAAGGAAATTGAATATTTATCTTATGAGGAAACTATGGGAATTTTACTAGCAGTTGTGTCTATCATTGGTGCATTTATGACAATCGTAATAGCAACCATATTCTTTAAATATAAAAGCACTCCAATTGTCAAAGCAAACAACTCTGAGCTGAGCTTCCTGTTGCTCTTTTCTTTGACTCTCTGTTTCCTCTGTTCACTCACTTTCATTGGTCAGCCTTCTGACTGGTCCTGTATGCTTCGACACACAGCGTTTGGGATCATCTTCGTTCTCTGCATCTCCTGTGTTCTGGGTAAAACAATAGTGGTATTAATGGCCTTCAGGGCTACACTTCCAGGCAGTAATGTCATGAAATGGTTTGGGCCTCCACAACAGAGACTCAGTGTTCTTGCCTTTACTCTTATACAGGTCCTTATTTGTGTGCTTTGGTTAACAATATCACCTCCTTTCCCCTTCAAAAATCTAAAGCACTACAAAGAAAAAATCATTTTAGAGTGTAATTTGGGTTCATCTATAGGTTTCTGGGCTGTGCTGGGCTATGTAGGTCTTTTAGCACTTTTATGTTTTGTTTTGGCTTTTCTGGCTCGGAAGTTGCCTGACAATTTTAATGAAGCCAAATTTATCACGTTCAGCATGCTTATGTTCTGTGCCGTTTGGATCACTTTCATTCCAGCTTATGTCAGCTCTCCTGGAAAATTCACCGTGGCTGTTGAAATATTTGCTATTTTAGCATCAAGCTTTGGTTTGCTAATCTGTATCTTTTTTCCAAAGTGTTACATAATCATACTAAAACCAGAACACAACACTAAGAAGCAAATAATGGGAAAAGTGCCTGTTAAGTGAGCCAAATGTCTATGTCTTACAGACCCTATATAAAACAGATGACCCACCAAACATAAAACCTTTAATAAAGATTTTCAATATAAAGTATCACTCCATTACGTGGTAATTGTATTTGTTCTTTGATGTTATTGAACACACACACTACTGCTTATATTGTATTATGTGGAATTGGTCATATATACAAATATTAACATTAGACGTAGACAGGAAATAAAAGGTATCATGTCTGGACGTGAAATCAACAGCATAATGTCCTCACTGTCAGCAGAGACTTTGCCCAGATAAATATCAGAATACAATCTGAGTTTGGGTGAGTGGAACAAATCTAGCTAGCTCACTAGGATACTGAAAGAGACTAATATTTTAGGCTGTCATTTTAGGGTTTGAACAATGCAACTGGAAGTGGTACATGCTTCACAGACTGCTCCAGTTGGATTTCATATAGCAGGTTACACCTGGGCTTTGCTTGTCATGAAGGACTTACTTTTACAAGGACTCATAAAAGGAGAGACAAGTAATACTTGCACTTCCTTCACACAACAGTATAAATCCATACCTTAACACAACAATGTGTGTCTGCACTTGATGTCCATCCAACTGAATCTTTGCTCAACAACTTAACATTCACATTTTGGCCCAATCCCATTTCACCCTTTACCACTTCAGCCCTTTCCCCTCCATTTTCTACTTATGGTAGAGGAGGATTAGGGTTAGGGAGAAGTGTAGGGGCTACCAGGCCCTACAAATTGAGGTTTTTCAGAGGCACACTACAAATTGAGTGTTATGATACATTTCACATATGTACGAAACCTACAATTTTAAGTATTGTTTTATATTTAAAAATTTTAATAACCATTGTATTATCTTAGTTTAATGTCATTTCAGTGTATTATGACAATTTTCTTCATAACAAGCAAATCACTAGTAGTATTCAAATGTCTCAGTAGCTAGCTAAGGCTACATCATTATTTCTGATTTACTATTGACAATCCCTCATTTGACATATTTTCATTTTGCATTCTCCCCTTTTGAAGGCACATGACACCCTGCATTTAGGGCTTGGCCTGGGGATTTTGGGACAACACGGCATGTGCCACTGGGTGGCATGAGTAATGGGCAGAGCAAGCACTCATCAGTCAGAGAAGAGAAAATGTCATGAATCAGTACACAAAATAGATATTCTCTTAAAATTCTCAATGTTATTAAAAAAAAACCTTAAAACGTCAAATAAAAGACATTGTTATGTGGAATTGGGGATTCCACCGATAATTTACCGAGGGAACCCAAAATGCAGATCAAAAGACAGGCCAGACAACGACGTAAGTAAAGGAGTATTTATTACAACGACAGGGAGTACTGAGAGTGTGTGAGTGGTGTACGTGACCGGATCAGCTGAGACAGCCCCAACGATGAGCCCAGGAAGCGACGAAGGAGAGCGTGTGTAGGCGGATAGGGATCGAGTGCAGCGGCGGCGTGGTGCTTGCTTCCAGCAGGGGAGCCAAGGGAGGAAACTGGGACGACGAATGCTGGAGAGAGAGAGAGAGCTGGCAATCAGTGTCTCCAATACTACAATAAAAAAAAACAAAAAAAAAACACACGGCGTAGGAGCCGGAAAACTGTCTATCATAACACAAAATCAAAACTGGATGACTCTCCCGGTGAGGAAGAATTAAACAGGAAGTCAAGAACAAGCGTGAGAGCTGAAAAGAACTAGTTCAGTCATAGCAATAGGACCATAGACAGTATAGACTACAGCAAGCTAAGGCTAGGCTAGGCTAGGCTACCGGTAGCGTTCAAGGATAGAGCCAGTTACCAGACAAAAAGCGGAGATTATTCTGGCGAGTTCTGGGGAGATCGATCGGCGGTATATAACATGACTGCTGATGAGGTGAAACTGATGAACCGGGGAGCGGGAGAGACGAGTAGAAACGGGAGCCAATCGATCTCTGTGGAAGCAAGCATACACACACAGCACGCCGCACTCGGAGAAAAACAAACAAGGCGCAGGTAAGGGAGCGTGTAAAAATAACTAACCGGTAGATGAACGAAGCGATCTCAGGGCGAACCCCAACAGCACCCCTCCCCCAAGGATCGACACCGGGCGATCACCGGGGCTTGCCGGGGTTGGCCCTGTAGAAGTCGCGAATGAGCGTTTTGTCAAAGATGTCTGCGCGGGAAACCCAGGAGCGTTCCTCCGGACCGTTGCCCTCCCAGTCGACCAGGTACTGGACCCCGCGACCCCGACGCCGGGCATCCAGGAGGCGACGCACCATGAAGACCTGGCTCCCGTCCAGAACCCGGGCGGGCAGCGGGGGATCGGCCGGAGGGCTCAGGCCCGAGGAAGACACCGGCTTGATCTGTGAGATATGAAAGGTGGGATGAATGCGCATCGACCTAGGTAAATGAAGACGGACAGAGGAAGGATTTATTACCTTTTCCACGGCAAATGGACCGATAAAACGAGGAGCGAGCTTCCTGGACTCAACGCGCAGGAGTATGTTGCGTGCCGAGAGCCAGACACGTTGACCTGGGCGGATGACGGGGCCTGGTCTGCGGCGGCGATTGGCCGACCGTTCGGCGGCGCCGCGAGCCTTGCGGAGAGCCGCCCGGGTGATCCCCCAGGTGTGGCGGCAGCGACGCAGGTGACGGGCAACAGAAGGCACTGCGATGTCCACCTCCTGGTCGGGGAAGAGCGGGGGAGTGTAGCCCAGGGAAGCTTCGAACGGGGAGAGGCCTGTAGCCGAGTTGACCAGGGTGTTGTGAGCGTATTCCGCCCAGGCCACTTGCGTGCTCCAACGAGTGGGGTCCTTGGCCGTGAGACAGCGCAGAGTGGCCTCGATTTCCTGATTTTCCCCCTCGGCCTGCCCGTTGGATTCCGGGAGGAGAGACTCACCTTGGCCCCCAAGGCCTTGCAGAAGGCCCTCCACACCTGGGATACGAACTGGGGCCCTCTGTCGGCGACGATGTCCGTGGGGATGCCGTGGATTTTGAACACTTGGTCGAAGAGGACCCTCGCCATCTCCGCGGCTGATGGGAGTTTTGGCAGGGCGATGAGGCGTATCGCCTTAGAGAACTGGTCTATTACGGTGAGGATAACTGAGTTGCTGTTGGAGGTCGGGAGGCCGGTGACGAAGTCTGCGGCGATATGAGACCACGGCCGCCCAGGTGTGGGGAGAGGTTGAAGTAGGCCCGCAGGGGGCTGATGCGAGGACTTGTTATGGGCGCAAGTGGGACAGGCGGCCACGAACTCCCGAGCGTGAGCATCCATCGAGGGCCACCAGAAGTGGCGTTGGAGCAGCTTGAGGGTCCGGTGATAACCTGGGTGGCCGGCGAAGTGGGAGTCGTGGGCCCACTGCAGGGCCGCCGTCCGGGCTGAGGAGGGCACGTAGAGGCAGTTGGCTGGTCCACCTCCAGGGTCGGGTTCGCTCTCCTGCGCCTTGTGGATGGTCTGTTGGATCTCCCAAGTGAGATGGCCGACTAGGCACTCGGGTGGCAAGATGGTGTCCTTGGTGTCCTCGGGACCCTCGGAGGAGAACTGGCGAGACAGGGCGTCTGGTTTTACATTGCGAAGAAGAGGGCCCACCTGGCTTGCCGGGAGTTCAGACGTTTGGCCGACCGGACATATTCCAGGTTTCGGTGGTCAGTCCATACGATGAAGGGCTGTTCCGCTCCTTCCAGCCAATGTCTCCACTCCTCAAGGGCCAACTTGACTGCCAGCAGCTCCCGATTGCCGACGTCGTAGTTGCATTCCGCAGGGGACAGACACCGGGAGAAGAAGGCGCAGGGGTGCAGCAGATTGTCTGGGGCGACGCGCTGGGACAGGACGGCAACCACGCCGGTATCCGAGGTGTCCACCTCCACGA
Organism: Ancistrus triradiatus; assembly: GCA_025084515.1. NCBI lineage: Eukaryota > Metazoa > Chordata > Actinopteri > Siluriformes > Loricariidae > Ancistrus > Ancistrus triradiatus. The sequence continues at coordinate 43,597 of JAJAGP010003886.1, read as the reverse complement.
TGAATTGCCGACTAGGATCTGGTTGCACGAGAACCGGTGCAGACGTGAACAGTTTCTTAAGCTTGAGGAAGGCCTGATTGGCCACCACGGTCCACTGGAAGGCTGTCTTCGTGGAGGTGAGCTGAGTGAGGGGAGCCGCCACCTTACTGTAATCTCGGATGAAGCGGCGGTAGAAATTGGCGAACCCGAGGAATCGCTGGAGGTCCTTCCGCCCTGAGGGTGTGGGCCACTCTGCGACGGCACGGACCTTGGCCGGGTCGGCCATGATGCTCCCCCTCTGAACAACGAAGCCAAGGAAGGACACAGTCTCCACGTGGAAGTCACACTTCTCAGCCTTGACGAAGAGCCTGTTCTCCAATAATCGACTCAGCACCTGCCTGACATGCTCCTCGTGTTCGTCCATCGAGCGGGAGAAGATGAGGATATCATCCAGATAGACGAACACAAACCTGTTTAGAAAGTCCCGAAGCACGTCATTAACCAGGGCTTGGAAGACCGCAGGGGCATTGGAGAGGCCGAAGGGCATAACTTGATACTCAAAGTGCCTCAGAGGAGCATTAAACGCGGTCTTCCATTCGTCACCCTCCCGAATGCGCACCAGATGGTAGGCGTTTCTGAGGTCCAGCTTGGAGAACACCACTGCTCCCTGGAGGAGGTCGAAGGCGGAGTTCAGCAGAGGAAGAGGGTAGCGATTCCGCTTGGTTATGCTGTTGAGTCCCCTGTAGTCGATGCACGGCCGGAGGGAGCCATCCTTCTTGGTCACGAAGAAGAAACCGGCCCCCAGAGGCGACGAGGATGGACGGATAAGGCCGGCGTCAAGGGACTCAGTGATGTAGGCCTCCATGGCTTCTCTCTCCTCTCGGGAGATCTGGTACAGGCGACCGGAGGGTAGAGGGGCACCAGGGAGCAGGTCGATCGCGCAGTCGTACGGTCTGTGCGGGGGGAGTGACTTGGCTCGGTCCTTACTGAAGACCCCCCAGAGGTCATGGTACTGCCGGGGCACTCGGGAGAGGTCGATAGAATCCATTGGCTGAGAAGTGCGCTCGGAAGCCTTGGAGGCCGGGGAGGCCGAGAGGAGGCAGTGACGATGACAGAACTCGCTCCAGCCAGTCACCTTACCCTGCTTCCAGTCGATGGCCGGGCTATGGAGAGCGAGCCAGGGGAGGCCGAGGACCAGGGGTGTCCGTGGTGACCTGATGACTGCCAGAGAGATTGTCTCGCGGTGATTACCTGACAGAACAAGTGGGATGGGCTGCGTGTGGTGGGTGATCCGGGCCAAGAGACGGCCATCCAGTGCGTACGCCCGTGCTGGGGCCCCCAAGGCTTCCATCCTGACGCCGAGCTGGGCCGCCAGATCCTGGTCGATGAGGTTCTCCTCTGCGCCCGATTCGACAAGGGCCTGGATGGTATGTGAGGCCTCGGCCAGCTGCAGTGTAGCAGGGAGGACGAAGAGGCCCTTGTTATAGGCCGGGGGATGGATGTCGGTGCTCGCCAGGACTCCCACTCTCACTGACGAGCGATGCCTTTTGGCCGACTTGTGCAGTTGTCGACCGTATGACCCACCTGACCACAGTAGAGGCAGAGGCCCTCTCGCCTACGCCGAGATTGTTCGGAAACGGTCAGGTGGGCATGCCCCAGTTGCATGGGTTCGGGTTCGTCAACCAGGTCAAGGCGAGAAGGCCCCAGATGAGGGTGGTCCTCCACAGCGTGTTTGGTGCGGGGGGACAAAGACGCCTGGACCGGTCGCGAGGCCCTTTCCACCTTGCGTGCGTGCGCGCGCCGGTCCAGGCGGACGGCTAGGTCAACCAGCGCCTGAAGGTCAGCGGGATCATCACAGGCCACCAACTCGTCCTTGAGGCGTTCGGACAGCCCCAATCGGAACATCTCCCGCAAAGCGGGCTCGTTCCAACCGGAATCCGCAGCCAACGACCAGAACTCCACAGCATAGTCAGCGACTGACCGGGAGCCCAGCCGAAGGCTGAAGAGGCGACTCGACGCCGCTTCGCCATGGCTAGGATGGTCAAAAACCGCCCTGAACCGATGAACAAAGTCGTCGTACGAGAGGTCCTCTAAACCCCTCTGGGCGAGCGTGGCCTCAGCCCACGTTAAGGCCCTACCCCGAAGGAGGCCTACCACGTAAAAGACCTTGCTGGCATGGGTTGAGAAAGCCATGGAGCGCTGCTGAAACACCAGACCACACTGCAAAAGAAATCCTCGGCATTTAGTCAAGTCGCCGTCAAAGGGTTCCGGATGAGTGATGGGGGTGAGCTCCGAATGGTGATCCGGAGGCCTTTCCATCGGCGGTGGCGACCCAGTCGGTGGGTTCAGAGGAGGAGGGGAGTCCTGGACGTCGGCTGGTGGAGGGAGGTGTCTGGCTCCCGGCAGCAAGCGGCGTGGCCTGCGAGGAACTGAGAAGAAGTTGGTTGAGTTTTTGAATTGAGTGTACTGACCTGCTGTTAAGCGAATGCGGTTGGACTCCAGCAGAGCATTTAACAACTTATCATGCTGCTGGAGCCAAGCGTGGCTGACGAATCTAGGGCCATCCCAACCGGGGAGTGGCCCAGCTGTCTTTTGATCCGCGGGTTTCCATAGTGGCCAGAATATGCTGTTGTGTGGAATTGGGGGATTCCACCGATAATTTACAGAGGGAACCCCAAATTGCAGATCAAAAGGGAAGGCCATACAACGACGTAAGTAAAGGAGTATTTATTACAACGACAGGAGTACTGAGAGTGTGTGGAGTGGTTGTACGTGACCGGATCAGCTGAGACAGCACGATGAGCCAGGAAGCCGGACGAAAGGAGAGCGTGTGCAGCGGATAGGGATCGAGTGCAGCGGCGGCGTGGTGCTTGCTTCCAGCAGGGAGGCCAGGGAGGAAACTGGGACCCCCAAATGCTGAGAGAGAGAGGAGAGAGCTGGCAATCAGTGTCTCCAATATACAAAAAACAACACGGCGTAGGAGCCGGAAAACTGTCTATCATAACACAAAATCAAACATGGGATGACTCTCCCCGTGAGGGAGAATTAACAGAAGCAAGAACACAGCGTGAGAGCTGAAAACAGAAAGCTAGTTCAGTCATAGCAATAGGACCATAGGACAGTATAGACTTAAAGCAGCAAGCTAAGGCTAGGCTAGGCTAGGCTAGGCTAGGCTAGGCTAGGCTAGGCTCTGGCTAGGCTACCCGTAGCGTCAAGGATAGAGCCAGTACCGGACAAAAAAGCGAGATATTCTGGCGAGTTATGGGAGATCGATCGGCGGTGGTATTTAAACCTGGGATGCGATTGGGATGAGATGAAATGATGAAACCGGTGGGAGCGGGAAGGAGAACGAGTAGACATAACATGACTGCTTGATGAGATGAAATGATGTGAGAACCGGCTTGGAGGCGGGGAGGAGACGAGTAGAACGGGAGCCAATCGATCTCTTGTGGAAGCAAGCATAGCACACACAGCACGCCCAGCACTCGGAGGAAAAAAAACAAGGAGCGCAGGTCGAAGGGAGCGTGTAAAAGAATAAACTAACCGTTAGATGAACGAAGCGATCTCAGGGCGAACCCCAACAGCGACATGGATCTCAAACACTTAAACAATCATAGCTTTTCTCTCTTATCGCCCCCCCCCCCCCTTTTTTTATCTTTCTTCTTATCTTTCTTCTCTTCTCTGTTTTTCAAGACCAAAGATGGTGAAGTTTGTTCATCTTTCTTTTCTCTCATTACAGAAAAGTTCTCATTTACATTTACTTTTTAATTTCACCATTACAGTTTTATATTTCTCAGGTTGCATCTGCATTTTATTTTTTCAGACTTCTTTCAGATTCTTTCCTTTTCTTTTTCTTTTATTAATGCACAGAGGAGATAAACAATGCACTAACATATCACATTGGCTATTGTTCTACAAAGGTACTGCAATGCACAGTTTGTCTGGCCTAATAAACCAATGCCTGGAAAGTGCATGACATTGGGGATGATTAGCTCACAAGGTTTTGGGAAACTCCCTGTCACAAGAAAAGAATGGCTAGAACTGCACTTCAATGCAATCTCAACTGAACCACAGAGCACAAATTAAATCAGAAGACTCTTCCCACAACTTCTAGTCAAAGAATGACTGAAGCCTTGAATGATGTCACAGTTTAATTCCAGTGTGATCTCCATAAGTCTTCCTCATCAGATACTGGGTGGCCACATTATTAAAAACAGCCTTCTAGTAGAGCATTAGACCTCTTTTGGCCTTCAGAACTGTTGCAACTGCATCATGGCTTAAATTTCAGTAGGTGTTGAAATCATCCTTCAGGTATATTGATCCATGCAGACAGGCTAACTTCTCACAATTGGTGTAATTAGATGGCGGTACTGACATGCTCTTTAACAACCCGTTCTACCTTGTAACAAAGGTGCTCTATAGGATTAAGGTCTGGGGTCTGAAGGCTAGGAAAGAAGGAAAATTCGCTGTCATGTTCCTGGAACCAATCCATGGCTATACAACCCTTGTGGCACGGTGCTTTGTTCTGCTGAAAGTGTCTTGTCATAAGAATGAACTTGGTTGTCCACAATTCTTAGGTAAGCTGTACTGTCCTAAAGTTCATCCGAGTTTTGTGCTCTTTTGCGTACTAGAGTCTTGAGCCTTTCTGTTTCCCTTAGACAACAATGGTGCTTGAACAGGTCGTCTGCTGTTACAGCCTCCTCTGTGCTAAGGAACGACGAGTTGTGCATTCACACATGTTAGCTGGAAAATCAGCATTATTTTTTGGCTGCACTTTGGTTGACTGTGCACCTGCTGTTTTTCTCAACAATGTTTGACATGGTTGGATCACTGATCCAGTAGCAGCCACACTGGATAAGCACACCGGGCCAGCGATTCCCAAAACAACACTGACAGGTTTGGAAGACATTATTCTAGATGTAAAACCACTGAAATTTGTAGGCAGTGCCATTTTTATGAAATGGGAGGTTCTGTTTAATTGTAAGTATATAATGCAGAATGAGTCTAGGAGTATCTGTCATTGCTCATACCTTACACAGACTTCTTGACTGTAAACAAACATGTCCTACAAAGAAGCAGCCTGATCCTTTAACAGTGAGTTTATAAAGTGCCAAAGGTTTTACATGTTTTGTGTCACATACACAAAAATATACATTATCAATATGCACAATATACAGTGATGCTTGAAAGTTTGTGAACCCTTTAGAATTTTCTATATTTCTGCATAAATATGACCTAAAACATTATCAGATTTTCACACAAGTCCTAAAAGTAGATAAAGAGAACCCAGTTGAACAAATGAAACAAAAATATTATACGTGGTCATTGATTTATTTAGAAAAATGATACAATTAGAATATTCTAGTATTAGCAGTTAATTTGAAGGTGTTTTCAGTAAATGGAATGACAATAAGGTGTGAGTGGGCAAAGTGTTTTATTTAAAGAACAGGGATCTATCAAAGTCTGCTCTTCACAACACATTTGTGGAAGTGCATCACGGCATGAGAAGATTTCTGAGGACCTCAGAAAAAGAGTTGTTGATGCTCATCAGACTGGAAAAGTTTATAAAACCATCTCTAAATAGTTTAGACTCCACCAATCCACAGTCAGACAGATTGTGTACAAATGGAAGAATTTCAAGACCATTGTTACCCTCCCCAGGAGTGGCTGACCAACAAAGATTACTCCAAGAGCACGGTGTGAAATAGTTAGCAAGGTCACAAAGGACCCCAGGGTGACTTCTAAGCAACTCAAAACTCAAGATCTCTCTCACATTGGCTAATGTTAATGTTCATGAGTCCACCATCAGAAGAACACTGAACAAGAATGGTTTGTATGGCAGGGTTGCAAGGAGAAAGCCACTGTTCTCCAAAAAAAATTGCTGCTCATCTGCAGTTTGCTAAAGATCACGTGGACAACCCAGAAGGCTATTGGAAGAATGTTTTGTGGACGAAAGAGACCAAAATAGAACTTTTTGGTTTAAAAGAAAAGCGTTGTGTTTAGAGAAAGGAGAACACTGCATTCCAGCATAAGAACCTTATCCCGTCTGTGAAACATGGTGGTGGTAGTATCATGGTTTGGTCCTGTTTTTCTGCATCTGGGCTAGGACAGCTTGCCATCATTGATGGAACAATGAATTCTGAATTATCAAAGTCTTGACCTTAATCCAATCGAAATGTTGTGGAAGCACCTGAAGCGAGCAGTTAATGTGAGGAAACCCACCAACATCCCAGAGCTGAAGCTGTTCTGTAAGAAGAATGAGCTAAAATTCCTCCAAGCCGGTGTGCAGGACTGATCAACAGTTACAGGAATGATATAGTTGCAGTTATTGCTGCACAGGGGTCACACCAGATACTGAAAGCAAAGGGTCACATACTTTTGCCACTCACTAATATGTAATATTGGATCATTCTCCTCAATAAATAAATTACCAAGTATAATATTTGTCTCATTTGCTTACTCGGGTTCTCTTTATCTACTTTTAGGACTTGTGCAAAAATCTGATGATGTTTTAGGTCATATTTTTGAAGAAAATTATTCTAATAAAGTGGGCACTCTAATATAGTGGTATACTGTACGCTCTGCCTGTACTACAGAAAATCTGAACAGACTAATGACATATCATGAACATCATTTCTCATACCAAGTGCATGAAATCTGTGGTTATCAACACATTGAAATAAGAAAAAGGAAACCCTGTTGAAACCAAAAAATTCCCCAGAGTAAAACATAGTATAAAACAACTTGTTGTTTGTGACCAACAAGTGCATTTTTACCATTGAGGATTAGCATTTCCTTATGTATATATGCACTAATCCCTCCTGTTCAGGCAGCTGACACATTTGACTGGATACGCACACTCTTAATTATTATATCTTCTTTTGTATTGAGTTGTATAGGCATATGGAGGCTCTTCATCTCTTGCAAGGTATATTGACTTTAATCTATTATTCTATAGCAACTCAAACAACTTGTAACCTACGTGGAGAGTCTACATCCCCACAGTTTTGGAAGGATGGTGATATCATAGTTGGAGCAATCTTTCCTTTCCATAACAAATGGGAGATCCCAGACATGTCTTATTCACTCATTCCTCCTCCAATGACATGTGTGAGGTAAGCAAGCGATGAAAACTGGCATTAAATTTATTGAAGCATTCTATTCTAATTTACAATGTTTGTATTTTGGTCTGTTTTTAGTCTAGAATTCAGAGCTTTGCAGTATTCACAGACCTTGATCTATGCGATAGAGGAGATCAACAACAGCTCATCTTTACTTCCAGGAGTTACTTTGGGCTACAAGATCTATGACACATGTGGATCCACAACGCTGGGGGTGAAAGTAGCAATGACACTTGTAAATGGAAATGAGAAGACCGTCTCAGATGAGATGTGTTCAAAGCCAGCTCAAGTGCAAGCCATTATAGGAGAAACATACTCATCAGTGTCTATGGCTATAGCAAAAAGTATTGGACCTTTCAACATGCCTTTAGTAAGAATTAATTTTTTCAGATTATGTGTGAATTTTGGCATTACTGTTACACTATGAAAGAATTCTGACTAAAAGTCATATTCATTCAATTTTAGATCAGTTACTATTCCACCTGTGAGTGTCTCAGTGACAAAGGAAAATATCCCTCATTTCTACGCACTATACCCAGTGATTATTACCAAACCATTGCACTGGCAGAGATGATCAAGTACTTTGGCTGGACCTGGGTAGGAGCAATAAGAAGAGATGATGACTATGGTAACAGTGGGATGGCTGCTTTTACTAAAGTTGCAGGACAGTTGGGGATATGCTTGGAATATTCTTTGCCATTTATTACAACCTACTCACAAGAAAAAGTTCTAAGAATTGTGGAAACAATCAAAAGCTCTACTTCTCGAGTAATAGTGGGATTTGTCACTCCCTGGGACCTAGAAACATTGCTGGATGTATTTTTTGTGCACAACATCACTGGATACCAGTGGATAGGAACCGAGGGTTGGATCGCTGATCCAGTAGCAGCCACACTGGATAAGCACAACATACTGCAAGGAGCCATAGGGCTAGCTATTCCCAAAACGACAGTGACAGGTTTGGAGGATTTTATTCTAGATGTAAAACCACTGAAATCTGTAGGCAGTGCCATTTTTACGAAATTCTGGGAGGCTTTGTTTAATTGTAAGTATACAAAGCAGAATGAGTCAAATGATTTACCAGCATGTACAGGTGAAGAGAAACTGACCAATTTGGAAAACTCCTTCACTGACATGTCCATGATGCCCATTTTCAGTAATGTATATAAAGGAGTATATTCCATTGCCCATACCTTACACAGTCTTCTTGGCTGTAAACAAACTTGTCCTACAAAGAAGCAGCCTGACCCTTTCACAGTGAGTTTATAAAGTGCCAATGTTTTTACACTTTTTTTGTAGCACACACAAAAATCTACATATACGAAATATACATTATATATGTACATATAACGACATAGAGACATAACTCTGTTCTTTCAGTTTCTAAAACACCTTAAGAAAGTGCGTTTTAAAACCAAAGAAGGAGAAGAAGTGTTTTTTGATGAAAATGGAGACCCACCTGCGAAATATGAAATAATAAACTGGCAAACAAATAAGGAACATCAATATGAATTTGTCACTGTTGGACGGTATGACTCCTCTGCAATGGTTGGCAATCGGTTAACAGTAAATATGGCCTCTATTGTGTGGTCAAAGTATACTAATGAGGTAAGTATAAGTAAGTTTGCAACACTTAAACTTCTCGTATAAAAAGTCACTATAATCTTCAAGGAAATAAAACATTGCTTTTGGTTATAGGTGCCAAATTCGGTATGCAGCGAAAGTTGTCATAAAGGAACAAGAAAGGCTGTGCAAAAAGGAAAACCTATCTGCTGCTTTGACTGCATACCATGTGCTGCAGGAGAGATCAGTAATATGACAGGTACAAAAATACACATGTATACACACAACTGAACATCAAATACAATAAATTCTGCTTAAAATATGCAAGAAACAGCAAGAAAAACAGCAAGAGGATGTTAGAGCATGTTAGGTTATAGATAAAGGTTATTCTCTTTATGCCTATATGGCAGCTTGATTAACATCCTTCATGTATTAAATTCTGCTTACATTTCTCCTCACATACATCTTTCTGTTATATCTTTTATCTGATTATTTTATATCTCGCTCTGTGACAGATGCTATCAAATGTGAACAATGCCAGCAAGACTTCTGGTCAAATCCGCATAGAGACCAATGTATAAAGAAGGACATTGAATATTTGTCCTATGAGGAAACCATGGGAATTTTGCTAACAACTGTTTCTATCATTGGTGCATTTATGACAATGGTAATAGCAATTATATTTTTTAGATATAAAAATTCCCCAATAGTCAAAGCAAACAACTCTGAGCTGAGCTTTCTTCTGCTCTTTTCGTTGACTCTGTGTTTCCTTTGTTCCCTGACATTCATTGGTCGGCCTTCTGAGTGGTCCTGTATGCTTCGTCACACGGCGTTTGGGATCACCTTCGTCCTCTGCATCTCATGTGTTTTGGGAAAAACAGTGGTGGTCTTAATGGCTTTCAGGGCTACACTACCAGGCAGTAATGCCATGAAATGGTTTGGACCACCACAACAGAGACTCAGTGTTCTGTCCTTTACTCTCATACAGGTCCTTATTTGTGTGCTTTGGTTAACCTTATCCCCTCCTTTCCCCTTTAAAAATTTTAATCACTACAGTGAAAAGATCATTCTAGAATGCAATTTGGGCTCAAATCTAGGTTTCTGGGCTGTGTTAGGTTATATAGGAATTTTAGCGCTTTTATGCTTTGTTTTAGCTTTTCTGGCTCGGAAGCTGCCTGATAATTTTAATGAAGCCAAATTCATCACATTCAGCATGCTTATGTTCTGTGCAGTTTGGATCACCTTCATCCCTGCATATGTCAGCTCTCCTGGAAAATTCACTGTGGCCGTGGAAATATTTGCAATATTAGCATCTAGCTTTGGTTTGTTATTCTGTATATTTCTGCCAAAATGTTACATAATCATACTGAAACCAGAAAAGAATACTAAAAAACAAATTATGGGAAAAGTGCCTGTTAAATAAGTCGATGCTCTTGATAATGAAAATGTAAAATTTAAAAGCATTTTAACCTCAAGCTTTTTAACTCTGCACTGTTCTTTATTCTTACTTTATGTTACGTACATCTTATGTTATCCATTAAAACATTCAAACAAATGTCAGCTGTAGTGGGACTGTGGTAGCCTAGCGGTTAAGGTACTGGACTATGGATCAAAAGGTTCAAGGTTCAAATCCCACCTCTGCCAGGTTGCCACTGCTGGGTCCTTGAGCAAGGCCCTTAACCCACAATTGCTTGGATTGTATCAGTTGTAAGTCGGTCTGGAAAAGGCTGTCTGCTAAATGCTGTAAATGTAAATGTAAATGTAGTCTTAGTTTAATCAATTACAAGCCTTTGAAATGTAAAGTTCATCATTCACCAATGCTTTAAGTGTCTGGAAACTGCACCATTTGCTAGTATAATGCATATCTGGTTTGCATTTTGAAATAGGGTGTATAATCTTAAATGTGACTTGAAGAATTGATGATTGAAGAATTAAAGGCTGTTGTAATAATATAACTGCTCCTACAACATCAACGACTGTACGACTACTACTACTACTACTACTAATAATAATAAGGATAGTCCAATAATCTAGCACACCACCACAGGACCTACTCCTGGCGGTGCCTTCCAGCCGGGTCAGGAATCACAGGCAGTTACAACTGGCTGTGTCTGAGGGAGTAAGGTCAGTCAGGGGATCAAACCTCAGTGCTACAGCACTGACACTTGCTCATGCTGTGATGGACTGATATAACATCAAAGGCAATCTAACGCCTCATGCATGTTAGGTGCTGGACCCACCACCCAGAACACTTTGACGGCACAAGTGAGGTTAAAAAAATGGTGATATCGCCTTCTCATGTTGTGAGGAAAGAGACAGGGCAGATTGGAACAATACTGTACTATACTATGATGATGAGCAATGCTAATGGCAGCACAAACATTGTTATATTTATTGCTATTCAGATCTCCATTCACTGTTGCAGTTATTGGAAATGAGACACTCAAGGCATCTATGCAAAATGATTCACTGTGTAGTATCATTAACTCTAGACGAATATGATCAGGAATTAATGTTTCATCAGTTAGGAACCACAACAGATGAGGGCCTCTACCAACATCACACTATGTCTCATAAATACAATTGCAGTTCCACAGAGACACACTTAATGCAATTCAAGGTTGTGGGATGGCCAGGGCCTAACCGGCAGCACAGGGGAAACGTATATAAATGCAAGTTTATGTAAACCTGTTCCAATGCCACGGTGTTGTCATTGCACAAAGAATTGACAAGGATTGTGTGTGTGTGCATGAAAACTAGAAAAAAGTTGCAAGCTGTAATGAAAGTGAAAATTCTGATTTGAAACCATGCAAACTGAAAAGGTTATGAGTTTGAAAGGAGCAAGTTGGATCTAAATACTGATTATATATTGATAGATGGCATTTTGAAAACCAGCCCTCAGTGTCTCTTTAGGCCCTCTAGCACACACCAATCTGCTACAGAATGCCGCACTGGCTACTAATGGAGCCACCTAGTGGAACAGCAGCAGACATACAGATAAGGTGATGATTTGTTAAGATGATATGGTTCCAGTAACAGTCCAGGTCTCTACTTCACGACACGACTGCAAACAAAGGTGACTGTGGCTTGCTGTCAATGGCAGGACACGTAATGGGTGCTGTGACAACAAAAGTCCTTCTGTTAAGTTCCTGGAAATGGTCCGGGCTAAGACAGGGGTGTGTAATGAAGGTGCCACCTGTGCCGGGATGGTAGACAACAAAATTGTGGAAGCTGCTTGTGCTGATTGGTGGATCAAACAATACTCTCTACTGGTGTTCTGTCTGGGCTGGCTGGAGCCTGTTCACTGTGTGTGCATACCCTCATCGAACCACTGCCCCCAACACCACTTAACAGTTAGGTCAGATCTACAGGCTCAGCTGTAGGCAAATGTGTCATAGAGGTATGTCTAGCAGTCAGTGATCTCTCATCAGGAGGTACACTACCCAAAAGTACCCTCTGAGAGCCCTATTATAGAGCAGTCGGGAAGACCTGTCATCATTTACATATCTGCCTGAGACATAACTACATGCTGAGTTTTGCAGCAATTTGACATTTTCATCTAGGTGCTTTATTTATTTATTTTTGTCAATGAGTATATAGTTAAAAAGAAATTTTTTTCTCATTCCATGCTTTAATATATTTACCTCCACAATGTCTTCAACAGGCCCACAATATATATAAGAATATATACATACAATACATACAATATATATAAGGATATTGTAAAAAAAAAAAATAAAAAAAAAAAATAAACTGACATCAGTCATAAATGTGCTGTGGCCCACAACTGAAATGTTACAGCATACATTTGCATACAGATTTGCATTTTCAGCTGTATAAATACTTCCCTAACTACAAGCCCTTCCTATTCAGTTAGTCATCAGTCTACACACATTTCTTTCTCTAATCAACAGCTGTTTAAGTAGATGGAGTCAATCTATACTTTGATGCATATATTAATAGCAATCATAAATTTTTCCAAAGCTAACATTACAACGTGTAGTCTGCGAGGAGAGTCTGCATACCCATACTTTTGGAAGGATGGTGATATCATAGTTGGGGCGGTTTTTCCCTTCCACAGTACGTGGGAGACTACAGATTTGTCTTACTCAGTCATGCCACCATCACTGAAGTGTATGAGGTAAGCGCCACAAGAAAACCAATTGTTTTAATTATAATAGCTGAAAAATGTTTTATACAGAAGTAATGATGTTGGGTTTTATCATAACATTACGTATTTATACCTTCTATGTTTCATTAGTCTAGATTTCAGAGGTTTCCAGTATTCACAGTCATTGATATTTGCAACAGAGGAGATCAACAACAGTTCGTCTTTACTTCCAGGAGTGTCATTAGGCTACAAGATCTATGACACATGTGGGTCCACGGCATTGGGAGTTAAAGTAGCAATGGAACTTGTTAATGGAAATGAGAAGACCGTCTCAGATGATCCTTGCACAAAGCCAGCCCAGGTGCAAGCCATTATAGGAGAAACATACTCATCAGTGTCCATGGCTATAGCAAAGAGTATTGGACCTTTCAACATGCCTTTAGTAAGAATTGATGTAATATTTAACACAATTAAAAAGTCTATACAATAACTAAAACAATAGTTGGAGAGGCTTACTTTTTGCTTACTCTTGAAGCATGTCATGAAAAAAGAACAAACGTAATGTAATCCCTGAGATACATGTATAAATTTAATTTCAGATCAGTTACTATTCCACCTGTGAGTGTCTCAGTGACAAGAGGAATTATCCCTCATTTTTACGCACTGTTCCCAGTGATTACTACCAGAGCAGAGCACTGGCAGAGATGGTCAAGTACTTTGGCTGGACCTGGGTAGGAGCAATAAGAAGAGACGATGACTATGGTAACGTCGGGATGGCTGCATTTACTAAAGTTGCAGAACCGTTGGGCATATGCTTAGAATATTCTCTACCATTTTTTAGAACCTACTCACAAGAAAAAGTGCTGAGAATTGTTGAAACAATCAAAAGCTCCACTTCTCGAGTGATAGTGGGATTTCTGACACAATGGGACTTGGAGATTTTGGTGAATGTATTTTCTGAACACAACATCACCGGATACCAGTGGGTGGGAACTGAGGGTTGGATCGCTGATCCTGTAGTGGCATCACTGGATAAACACAACATACTGCAAGGAGCCATAGGGCTAGCTATTCCCAAAACAAAGGTGACAGGCCTAAAGGACTTTATACTTGACATAAAACCACTTAAGTCTGTGGGCAGTGCGATTTTTACTAAATTCTGGGAAGCTTTGTTTAAGTGTAAATATACAGTGAAGAATGATTTAAAGGACTCGCCTGCATGTACAGGTGAAGAGAAAATTTCAGAGATGGAAAACACTTTCACCGATATGTCATTAATGCCCATTTTCACTAATGTGTATAAAGGAGTATATGCAATTGCCCATACTCTACATGAACTTCTTGGCTGCAAACAAACATGTCCTACTAGGCATCAACCCGATCCCTTCACTGTGAGTTAATAAGGCTACTATAACGATTTTTGCATAGAGAAAATAAATTAACATATACATAATTTTTTTCCCTTTCTCAAGTTTCTTGAACACCTTAAAAAAGTGCGATTCAAAACCAAAGAAGATGAAGAAGTGTATTTTGATAAAAATGGTGACCCTCCTGCAAAGTATGAAATAATAAACTGGCAAATGAGTAAAGAAAGTCGATATGAATTTGTTACTGTTGGTCTTTTTGACTCCACTGCTCCTGCTCTTCAACGATTATCAGTAAATATGGCCTCTATTTTGTGGGCACAAAATAGCAATCAGGTAAGCTAAGAAAAAGTAATAAAAAAATCTTGTGATTATTTCTGATAATACAGATTTTATCAGTTGAATGACTGTGGAATATGGTTGATTTGATTTTTTTACAGTGTAGAAATTATTAATAAAAACAGTGTTTAAATATCCAAATGGTTAAATTGATCATAGGTGCCAATATCTATATGCCAAGAGAGTTGTCTGCCAGGGACCAGGAAGGCCGTGAAGAAAGGAAAACCTGTCTGCTGTTTTGACTGCATACCATGTGCTGAAGGAGAAATCAGCAATATGACAGGTAAAATCTTTTATATCGTCTTCGGCAACATTTACATTGTGATAGCAAGAAGATGCCTTCATAAATCTGGAACATGCATTTTATTAAATGTTGTATATTATTTTTTTGTACCTTATTTACATGTAACAAAATTTATTTTCACTCTGTGACAGATTCTACTGAATGTGAACAATGCCAGTCTGACTACTGGTCAAATACAGATAGAGATCAATGCGTACGGAAGGAAATTGAATACCTATCCTATGAGGAAACTATGGGAATTTTGCTAACAGTGGTTTCTATCACTGGCGCATTTGTCACAATTGTAATAGCAACCATTTTCTTTAAATATAAAGATACTCCCATAGTCAAAGCCAACAACTCTGAACTAAGCTTCCTGTTGCTTTTTTCCCTGGCTCTGTGTTTCCTCTGTTCACTCACTTTTATTGGTCCACCTTCTGACTGGTCCTGTATGCTACGCCACACGGCTTTTGGAATCACCTTCGTCCTCTCCATATCTTGTGTTCTGGGAAAAACAATAGTGGTCTTAATGGCCTTCAGGGCTACACTTCCAGGCAGTAATGTCATGAAATGGTTTGGGCCTCCACAGCAAAGGCTCAGTGTTCTTGGCTTCACCCTTGTACAGGTCCTTATTTGTATTCTGTGGGTAACAATATCACCTCCTTTCCCCTTCAGAAATCTAAATCACTATAAGGAAAAGATTATTCTAGAATGTAATTTGGGCTCAAATGTAGGTTTCTGGGCGGTGCTAGGTTATATAGGAGTTTTGGCCGTCTTTTGCTTTGTTTTGGCTTTTCTGGCTCGAAAGTTGCCAGATAATTTTAATGAAGCCAAATTTATCACATTTAGCATGCTCATGTTCTGTGCAGTGTGGATCACTTTTATTCCAGCATATGTCAGCTCTCCTGGAAAATTTACAGTAGCTGTGGAGATATTTGCCATGTTAGCATCAAGTTTTGGTTTGCTATTCTGTATTTTTATTCCAAAATGTTACATAATCCTAATGAAACCAGAGAAAAACACTAAAAAGCAAATTATGGGGAAAGGTGGAAGTTAAGTGACTTAGTTCTCGAAATATCTCTGTGAAACATACATTAAGTTACAATGGTTTACAGCTAATTGCCTTAATTATTTTGTATACTTAAGATACAGTATATACCCATTAAACCAATAAAATGTATGTCTTTCACTTCAGTCATATGTTTTACTTAAAACAAGCCTTTTGTTTGATGTACTGGTTAGTGGACAACAGGAATCGCTTACTCTTGTTTTACATTAAGAATATATTAAGTGCAAGGGAAAGAAAAAACAACATCAAACAAAAACAAACATAAAAAAAACTAACAAACAAATAAAAAACATTTGTAACTTCTTTTAATGGAATTCCAAAAAGACTGGGTGGTGGATCATTCTCAGCACTGCAGTGACACTAACGTGGTGGTGGTGTGTGTGTGTGTTGCACTTTTATGAGTGGAACAGACACAGCAGTGCTGCTGGAATATTTAACACCGTAGTGTCGCTGCTGGCCTGAAAAAATTGTCCAACCACCAGCATCCAGTATACAGCACCTTGGGAGCACTAACACATACTAACGAAAATAGATGAGCTACTGTCTCTGACTTTACATCTACATGGTGGATCAACATAGCAGATGTGTCTAATAGAGTGCACAGTGAGTGAACACAATTTTTTAAAACTCCAGCAGCACTGCTGTGTCTGATCAAATCATACCTGCAAAACACACACTAACAGCATTGAGAATGCACCATTAGCATAATCTTACAGTCCATGCAATTGTGGTTAAGGTGTGCTGAATAGCATGAGCAACAGAGTGACATTCAAGTAGTTTATCATGCTGCTGCCATCCGGAAAAGTCACCTGGATCTAGTGCAACAAGGTGGACTAACCCTAACCATGACTTGGAATGCTGTGGTTACAACTTAGTTGTCATTGGGGGGATGGCACCCCAAATTTGAGTGAGCTCGTAGCCCATTATGCAATGTAAAGTCTCACACACACTCACACACAAACACAGACTAATAAAGTCCATCAAACTTTCCAGGTGGGGACATTCCATAGAAATAATGATTGCTGTAGCTAATTAATGCTACACCTACCCCTAACCCTAATCCTAACCTCAGTAAGCTAAAGCACATCTTTTGGCTCTTTTGGTTTTTCAAAAGAAAGTTGCAGTTTCAAAAAAAAATAATAATAATTTGTGCCTGTGGGGAAAGTATCGCTACCATGCCAAAAATGTCAGATCTTTCTATCCTGGTGGGGACATTTAGTCTCCACAGTGTACTGAGAACATGCCCTCACATACAAACACACACACACACACACACACACACACACACACACACACACACACACATACACACATGTACATGCTTGTATGAATTAATGCCTAGTTAACACCTACACTTGTCCCTAACCTTAACATCAGTAACCTAAGCATATCTTTTGGGTCTTTTGGTTTTTCAAATAAAGGTTGCTGTTTTTGAAAAATGCAAGTAAAGAAGTGAGGACTGACAAAGCAGTTCTCACAAGTCTGAATTACCAGGTTTTTCGATCAATGCATGGACATTTGGGCCTCAGAAGTATAGAAAAACATGTACACACATTTTCTTTGAAGTGTGTCCTACCATATTCTAAGCCCACTATTACTCTCTAGGTGCCTAAACCAACATCAGTGAACTGATGGGATAGTAATATGACACTTTAAAATATGGTTTGCAAGTTCATTCAAAAAATAAAAATAAAAGTTGGGACAAATTGTTATAGTGTCCAATATTTTTCTATTGTGAGTGTCTAATATTTGTCTAATAATTATATCTTTGAGTTTTTCCTGGTCTATGTTGGCTGTTATTAATAACCCTAGTAGGTAAACCTAACCCAATACATATTATTTTACAATATTCATAGGCTATTTGAAGTAAAGGTCAGTCATGTTAACTTTTATAAGAAATATAAATATGTGATAAACTCAACCTCCCTAAACAAGTATAAAGCCAGTCCTTATTGCTCTGGTGGGTATGGTGCCAGAAGTGAAATGAGTTAGGTCTAACAGTATTCAAAAACAGAAAAAAAAGCTGTTCGGTATATTGTTTGTGGTCACACTTAATCCAGCTAAAGTTGGTGAAATCAATACTAAATGGTGAAAGCAATATTAAATCTGCCTAATGGCACAGTTGTGAGACAAGAAAAAATACATACCAGAAGAATAACTTGCAATAGAAACTATAAAACTCACCCTGGGTTTGTTGACTTATTAGAGCCAGGCTATCAGTGTCATGAAAAATGCTTTGATGTGTTCAGTATTATAAATGTGGGGTTTTGTAATGCATAGATACATTCTCAAATGTCAGTCGAGCTTATGTTGCTCTAAAATCTCAATGTACTCTTCTGCATTAATGCTGCTATCACAGAAGCTGTCCCAACTTTTTCTTATTTGGGGTTGTACAATGATTTCCGACATTTTCCGACATTTTCAGATTAAATGTTAAATTAAATTGTCATTTATCATAATTTCGTAACTGGCCCAGTCTACCTGAACAACTGACCTATTTCATATGAATGCCACATATACCTTATATACAGGGTATTTCCACAGTGTGTAAACAAATATTACATCAAAGTCTAATTCTTTTAGATTTGAAATCTAGACCTCCTCCTGGTTGTGGCCCATAAGTGTAACTTTACCTTGGAGGATTGCATTTCCTTCTGTATAAGTACCACAAATCCTTACTGTTCAAGTGGCTGACATATCAGGCAGAGCATACACATTCTTACTAATTATTTTATCTTCATCCTAAAACTGTACAGACTTATGGAGTCTATCTTTACTCTCTTGCATGTGATAATGGTCATTGTTAATTTTTCCAGAGCAAATCAGACTTCTTGTAACCTGAGGGGAGAGCCTGCATTCCCTCAGCTAATAAAGGATGGTGAAGTCATGGTTGGTGCAATTTTTCCCTTTCATAGTAGTTGGGAGTTTACAGACTTGTCCTATTCAGTGATGCCACTGCCACTGAATTGCATGAGGTAAGGCTCAATAAAGATTGCTGGTGTTCATTATAAGTAATGATTTACAATAATCTCCTATGTTTTTATCATAGAATAATAGAATAATGCAGTTGTGTGTCTGACATCTAAACCAGTCTGGATTTTAGAGCCTTCCAGTATGCTCAAGCTTTGATCTATGCAATAGAGGAGATCAACAACAGTTCCTCTATACTACCGGGAGTGTCATTGGGCTACAAGATCTATGACACCTGCAGTTCTACAGCAATGGGGGTTAAAGCAGCAATGACACTTATTAATGGAAATGAAAACTCAGTCTCTGATGAGCCCTGCACAAAGCCAGCCCAAGTGCAAGCCATAATAGGAGAAGCTTACTCATCAGTGTCCATGGCTATAGCAAAGAGTATTGGACCGTTCAACATGCCCTTAGTAAGAATTTATGCAATATTGATCAATATTATGGCAATGACAACACCATTGTAAAGATTAAAGAAAATATGCAGTTTGAAGGAATTTAATTTCTCAGTTTCGATGTTGTGTGGCATTAAGCACAAAAAATGTAACCCCTGAGATACTCATGTCAATCTCATTTAGGTCAGTCATTACTCCACCTGTGAGTGTCTCAGTGACAAAAGGAAATATCCATCATTCCTTCGCACGATTCCCAGTGATTATCATCAGAGCAGAGCACTGGCAGAGATGGTCAAGCACTTTGGATGGACCTGGGTGGGAGCAATAAGAAGAGATGATGACTATGGTAATATTGGGATGGCCTCATTTACTAAAGTTGCAGAAGATTTGGGTATCTGCTTGGAATATTCCCTTTCATTTTTTAGAACCTACTCACAAGAAAAAGTGCTGAGAATTGTTGAAACCATCAAAAGCTCCACTTCTCGAGTAATAGTGGGGTTTCTTGCTCACTGGGACTTGGAGATTTTGTTACATGTATTTTCTGAACACAACATCACTGGATACCAGTGGGTGGGAACCGAGGGTTGGATATCTGATTCAGTACTTGCCGCACTGGATAAGCATAACATACTGCAAGGAGCCATAGGACTAGCTATTTCCCAAACACAGGTGACGGGTTTGAAGGATTTCATTCTAGATGTAAAACCACTAAAATCTGTAGGGAATGCTATTTTTATAAAATTCTGGGAAGCTCTCTTTAAATGTAAATACACAAAGCAGAATGCTTCAGAAGATTTTCCAGTTTGTACAGGTGAAGAGAAACTGTCTGAGATGGAAAACTCCTTCACCGACATGACCCAATTACCAATCATCAGTAATGTGTATAAAGGAGTATATGCCATTGCTCATACCCTTCATGGCCTTCTCGGTTGCCAACAAACATGCCCTACAGAGAAGCAGCCTGATCCACTTACAGTGAGTTAACTATGCGTCTAACACTAAAGGTTTTAGCACAGATGTAGCACTGTTTACAATTGTAACTTTTATAAACTTTTCTCTGTTTTATCAGTTTCTGGAACACCTTAAAAAGGTGCATTTCAAGACCAAAGATGGTGAAGAAGTCTTTTTTGACAAAAATGGTGATCCTCCAGGAAAGTATGATATAGTGAACTGGCAAACAAGTACTAAACACCAACATGAGTTTGTTACTGTTGGTTTTTATGATTCTTCCTTTCCTGCTCACAGTCGACTGGCAGTAAACATGACCTCTATTATATGGGCAAACAATGCTGAGAAGGTGAGTCTGAAAGAGAAAAGTGGAATTTATTTCTTCTTACTAAATTCTACACAATTACTGTTTGAAAAGAAAACATTTAAAGTATTAAACATCTATCATGAATAAAGGTGCCAAAATCAGTGTGCAGTGAGAGTTGCCCTCCTGGAACAAGGAAGGCTGTGCAAAAAGGAAAGCCTATCTGCTGTTTTGACTGCATACCATGTGCAGCAGGAGAGATCAGTAATATGACAGGTGCAGAAAGCTCACATTTGTTAAACTGTGGCAGTTAGGTGGGCAATATTGTAGTATGCTGTCCAATGAGTATTAATTCTTTTTCTATTACTTAATCTGTGGCAGATTCTACTGAATGTACACAATGTCAGCAAGACTTCTGGTCCAATTCATACAAGGATGAATGTGTGAAGAAGGAAATTGAGTATTTGTCCTATGAGGAAACTATGGGAATTTTACTAACAGTTGTTTCTGTTATTGGTGCATTTATGACAGTTACAATAGCAATCATATTCTTTAGATATAAAAATACCCCAATAGTCAGAGCAAACAACTCTGAGCTGAGTTTTCTTTTGCTTTTCTCTTTGGCCCTGTGTTTCCTTTGTTCCCTGACCTTCATTGGTCAGCCCTCTGACTGGTCCTGTATGTTGCGGCACACGGCGTTTGGGATCACCTTTGTCCTGTGCATCTCATGTGTTCTGGGAAAAACAATTGTGGTGTTAATGGCTTTCAGGGCTACACTACCAGGCAGTAATGTCATGAAATGGTTTGGACCACCACAACAGAGACTCAGTGTTCTTGCATTTACCCTTATACAGGTACTTATTTGTGTGCTTTGGTTAACAGTGTCACCTCCTTTCCCATTCAAAAATCTGAAGAGCTACAAGGAAAAGATCATTTTAGAATGCCATTTGGGCTCAACTCTAGGTTTTTGGGCTGTGTTAGGTTATATTGGACTTCTGGCTCTTTTATGTTTTGTTTTAGCTTTCCTGGCTCGAAAGTTGCCTGATAATTTTAATGAAGCCAAATTTATCACATTCAGTATGCTTATATTCTGTGCAGTCTGGGTCACCTTTATTCCAGCATATGTCAGCTCTCCTGGAAAATTCACTGTAGCTGTGGAGATATTTGCCATTTTAGCATCAAGCTTTGGTTTGCTATTCTGTATATTTCTTCCAAAGTGTTACATAATCATACTAAAACCAGAGAAGAACACTAAAAAGCAAATTATGGGCAAAAGTGGTGGGTAGGTGAGCTAACTGTGTGAATAATATTATGGCTACATATAAAGCACAAGACTAATTGAACCTATTTCTACATTATTGATTCAATGAAGTCACACCAGTGGTCTTCATTTCATGGAAATTGATAGAATCAATATCAAGAAATGAATTACATCTGATATTAAATTGTTATGTACTGTATTTTACACATTCATTTCATAAATGCTGTGTAATTTGAAGTGACAATTCAAATATGCGTAACTATCTTAATCATTCTTTATGTACATACACAATAAAACTGAAACAATTAGGTCAATCTGCTTTTCAAAAATTTTGACAGCTTAGGAAAAAGCACAGCATTTTTACATGCAAATTATTAATTGCAGCTTTTTTTGTTGCCATAGAATCCTTTTTGCAGGCTGTTAAAACTCTACAGCTGCACCAGGAAATGTGATTATAAATAAAACTAATGATTTGTGTTTTGTTTAGTTTTTGCTAGACAAATTTAAGTTTTAGTTTTCACAATTTGGGTGAAAAATCTAAAAAACAAATTGGCTGTCAAATTTGATTCAGTAAAGATCTTACAGTATATTACTACTTATTGTCTTATTGCCATGTTGCTAATAGTTTATGTCCTGGAAACTCTCGTCTCCCTGATACATAAGCTGAGTCTTTGTGCTTGTGTAAGATGCCATAACAAATAAATGTTTAATTAAAATTGGGGTCAGTACTCATGTTTAGATGTTAGTGAATGAGAGAAATGTGTTTTCTGCAATAAAATCACTTCCACAAAATGTACCGTGGTGTCACTGTAACTATCAAGCTTACATCATTGCTAACAGCCCAAGAAATTGTGGCAAATTGGAAGGAACATGTCTTTGCTCATTTTATTACACTCTGCATGTACACTGCACTTAAAAAAGTATAGTGGTTGCAGAGACATTAACTTTAATTCAGAAAATGGGTGAGGTCATGAATTTATGTAAGAAACATTAATCGTGAACAACTTAGACATTAAATCAACTTAATATTTTGTTAAATGCAACTAAAGCACAGTAATTAAGCAGACTAACATGGGAGCATTATACAAATTTAATGCATGTTAATTTATCAAAGCAACATATCGGTAACTGCATGGCACACTTGGAGTCTGGCGAGGTAACCACACCCCCAGCCTTTGCAAAGCAAGGGTCCACTCAGCCAGTTCCTTAAAGGCGCAGTCAACCTGGCAACCCACAACAGAAATGCAAGCAAAGTTCTGTCATGTAATTTACTAGTTTTGCAGACGCTGG
The DNA here is from genome assembly GCA_025084515.1 of Ancistrus triradiatus. Lineage (NCBI taxonomy): Eukaryota > Metazoa > Chordata > Actinopteri > Siluriformes > Loricariidae > Ancistrus > Ancistrus triradiatus. The sequence goes on along the minus strand of JAJAGP010003886.1, from coordinate 20,600 downwards.
GGCATCTGACGATTGTGCCAAGGCCTTAATTCCATAACTTTAGTGCTGGTTTTAGAGTCCTGCCAAGTGCTTTTGTTTGCCAGTTCTGAGCTTTCACTTTCCTTTGGCTGGTACAAGGTGAGCTGGTCCCAGTGGCTGACTACTGTTATCCGTTTAACCCTGATTGCAATACACCACTTCAGGCACACTGTCTAACACAACCCAGTCACTTTTCAGCTTTGGTCAGTGCCCTTTTTGCTGCCATGGGTTGAGATGGGCTCATCTCTATAGATTTTTATGACTTATCACCAAGTGAAGTGAGGTGTGATCACTCAGTAAGACAAAAAGCACACCATACAGGTGTACTTTTCACAGAGTAACATAAAAGTTATGCTTTGATTTGTCGAGCATCCTGCAGAAATATATGCCAACTTGCTCTACGCTGTCTTGAAGAATACTCCGATTCCTAGTTTGCTAGCATCGATGTCCACAACAAACATTCCACTTTGCTTCAGGAGAGCCAAGACAGGAGAACACATAAGCACTGCTCATACAAGCTGGAATGCCTCCTTGGCTTCACAAGTCCATTTGTGGTGAGGTTGTGGAGAGGAGTGGCAATGTAGGCGAAGCCCTATATGAAGTAATGGTTGTATGACACCTGGGCCAAGAAGCTTAGAAGCTGTTTGATTTCACTTATAGTGGGCCATAGTGCACTGCATCCAACTTGACCGGGTCAGTGGCCACTAACTCACTGCTGATGACATGGCTAAAGAAGTTCAGTTACCATTGGGTGATGCTGCATTTCTTGGAGTGAAGTTTCAATTGGGCCACCCCAATGGCCACGAAAACATTTTTCAAACAGCACAGTGCTTCATCAAAACCAATACTTGTTCCATCAATCTTTCTAATGTTCTGAGACAGTTGCAGACCCTGAAAGGCACTACATGGAACTGCTGTAGTCCTGTGGACTCTTCTCCTTGAATTCTGGAACTAGTCGTCTCGTCGTCATATTTGGTAGAGTTTTCCCAGTTACTGACTTTAACTGCGCCTCTGTCACTGGTCCCCTTTCATGCAGGTGCCTCCCACAAGTGTTGAGCAGCACACTGGGCTGAAAGATGGCCACTTGATCTTGTGTATATCAGGGACTTGATGCAGGTACCACCTATAGCATAGGATAGGCAAAGTCCAGGCTAGTATCGTAGACAACCCACTGTGAAGTCTTGTCAAGGAACACTGATTTTGGGAGCTGGTCAGCACTCATTGACTTGCTCTCCATTGTTTCCTGACAGCTCACAATCCCCCATTGTCATGCTTGGTGGCTGTGTTTCCTGCACCTCCATCACACCATTTTCAGTGGAGATGGGCATGTCTCTGTGTGCTGTATTGACACCAGCTCCGTACACTTTCTCAGCAGCATAGCAATGCATTAGTTGGCATAGCAAGGCATGCTGGCACAAAATTCAGATCATTCTGCTTTATGTACATCTTGCTCCAGTATAGCAATGCGTCTTGGCAATGTGTATAGCCTCTCCTCTTACCCAGTTACCTCCCATTAATACTCATAAATCATAATTGCAAATGATTTCATACATATTTCAATGTGGTGTGCCAAAATCTTTGTTGAGTGACATAGCAAAAGAAAGAGGAATTTCGAGAAGTTCCTGTGTCAGAGATTAAGGCATTGATCATATTTATTGGCCTCAGCAATGGCACCACTAATAGACGGAATGGTAAGAGACTAAATCGTAGCAAACAGCTGCAGTAGTTAATGTTAGTTCATCAAGATTCAGGAATATCTCAGCAAGTCTTGACCTACATTATGCCAGCTGCATTGATTGGCATAACAAAGTAAATACACTGCCAACACAGGTGGCGTAACAAAAGTAAATACTATAAGTTAGTATAGTATATTTCCATACAGAGTCAATAAACGGCAACAATCATATGATAACTTCTGGGTAAGAAATCTGAATAATATTCATAGCCCTAAATGTCAAGGTTAAAAACAAACAAACAGGCAAAATACAGCTGGCTTTTCAGTGCAGTAACTGGAATTGTCAGTATTAAGGCCTCTGTCAGTTAGGAGTGGTAATATTCAATGGATCCTATACCTGATTGGACAGCATGCTGAAAGAAAGTGGTGGCACATTAAAAGTGCAATCCATTATTACTTTCAATAAAGCAGAAGCAGGAAATTAACTTTTACTCTATGACATTTACCAAGTCTCAGCAATATAAAATTAAATATCTAAATGGACTAGTCATACAACTTGTCATGCGATATAAACTGAAGAAAAGGAAAACTCAAAACCCATGGGTATACAGGCTCAATGTGGACTCAATGCATTTCATTGTCACACCTCCTTTGAAAGAAACAGCCAAGCCTTACTTAATCACAGAATTTGCATTTCCTTATGTATATATATACCACAGTATGATACCAGACAAGGCACGTGTGCTCTTATTCATTATATGCACTCTAGAGTTCTATAGGTCTTAGGTTTTACAGGCTTTGTAGGTATGGAGTCTGCCTTTACTTTACTTCATGTGGTAATAACCATAATAAATTTTTCCAGGGCAAATGAAACTACTTGTACCCTTCAGGGTGAGCCTGCACACCCACAGCTATGGAAGGATGGTGATATAACAGTTGGAGCAATTTTCCCCTTCCATGGTAGTTGGGAGAACACAGATATTTCCTATTCAGTCATGCCACCTACACTGAAGTGCATGAGGTAAACAGCATAAGAAAAATACTATTTACTAAAGTAGTCTTATTATATGCAAGTATTATATTGCAAGTAATGGTGTACAGTGGTGCTTTTTAGATCTTGTCATAACATGATATGTGTGTATTTCCTATTGCTTTTAACCAGTCTGGATTTCAGAGCCTTCCAGTATTCACAGTCCTTAATATTTGCAATAGAGGAGATCAACAACAGTTCCTCTATACTACCAGGAGTGTCGTTAGGCTACAAGATCTATGACACCTGCAGTTCTACAGAAATGGGGGTTAAAGCAGCAATGGCACTTGTTAATGGAAATGAGAACTCTGTCTCTGATGAACTCTGCACAAAGCCAGCTCAAGTGCAAGCCATAATTGGAGAAGCTTACTCATCAGTGTCCATGGCTATAGCAAAAAGTATTGGACCATTCAACATGCCCTTAGTAAGATTTTATACACTATTTATCAATATTATGACAATGTAAAGGTTAGATGATATGTATTGATATCCATGTATTTTATATCAAAATTATGATGTATGGCATTACAAAAATATAATGCCTGAGATACGTGTCAATCTAATTTTAGATCAGTCACTACTCCACCTGTGAGTGCCTCAGTGATAAAATGAAATATCCATCATTTCTACGCACAATTCCCAGTGATTACCATCAGAGCAGAGCACTGGCAGAGATGGTCAAGTACTTTGGCTGGACCTGGGTAGGAGCAATAAGAAGAGATGATGACTATGGTAACATCGGGATGGCTGCTTTTACTAAAGTTGCAGAACAGTTGGGCATCTGCTTAGAATATTCTCTACCATTTTTTAGAACCTACTCACAAGAAAAAGTGCTAAGAATTGTTGAAACAATCAAAAGCTCCACTTCTCGAGTAATAGTGGGTTTTTTGTCTCACTGGGACTTGGAGATTTTGCTGAAAGTGTTTTCTGAACAGAACATTACTGGATTCCAGTGGGTGGGAACTGAGGGATGGATCTCGGATTCAGTACTAGCCACAGTGGATAGACACAACATACTGCAAGGAGCCATAGGGATAGCTATTCCCAAAACAAAGGTGACAGGCCTCAAGGACTTCATGCTTGATGTAAAACCACTGAAATCTGTTGGGAGTGATATTTTTACAAAATTCTGGGAAGCTCTCTTTAGGTGCAAATATGTAAAGCTGAATCATTCAGAGGATTTACCTCTGTGCACAGGTGAAGAGAAACTGTCTGAAATGGACAACACCTTCACCGACATGACTCTAATGCCCATTTTCAGTAATGTGTATAAAGGAGTATATGCCATTGCTCATACCCTACATGGTCTTCTCAGCTGCCAACAAACATGTCCTACAAAGAAGCAGCCTGACCCACTCACAGTGAGTTAAACATGCAGCTGATAGTCTTTCTGCTCATTGACTTTAAAAGCTTTGCAAACACATGCTATGCACATGTCTTTCAAACAGCCAGCAACAAAGCTTGTATTTTATCAACACTGTTGTAATTTAACTATATAGTGTTCTGCACTGCATGGGATTTTTTGTGTATGTTTATTGTATGTCTAGTTATTGTATTTACCTATGAAATTTGCTCTGCTTTATCAGTTTCTGGAACACTTGAAAAAAGTGCGTTTCAGGACCAAAGATGGTGAAGAAGTGTATTTTGATAAAAATGGTGACCCACCAGGAAAGTATGAAATAATAAACTGGCAAACAGTTAGAGAACACCAACATGAGTTTGTCACTGTTGGACTGTATGATTCCTCCTTCCCTGCTCATGATCGTTTAACAGTAAACATGGCCTCAGTTGTCTGGGCAAAATATAGCAGTCAGGTATGTAAACGACATCTGTAGATCCTTTTTTTGTCTATTAACACACACACACACACACACACACACACACACACACACACACACAGAAACCCATTCATCAGGCTCTTCTTACCATGTAAGTGCACTTTGTAGGTTTTACGATTATAATCTACTGGGTCCATATGTATGACTCTGCATATTTGGTTAGATCCGTTTCACCATGTACTTCAGGTGAATTGTCCAGGACCGAACAGGACAACCACAGTACAGGTATTCATTTGGTGGTTTATGTAAGATCATTCTTAGCACTGCAGTAACGTTGATATGGTGGTGACATGGTAAAGTGTATCTGGTATCTGGTGACACTGGTATCTGCATCACATCACAGCAGTTCTGTTGTAGTTTTTAAAGACTATGCCTATTCCATGTCCACTCTTTTAGACATATCTGCCTTGCTGGTCCACTTTCTGGATATAAGATCATAGGTAGAAGCTTATCAGTTGCTGCACAGTTTGTGTAATTCATTCTCTAGTTATTCATCATTGGCCACAGGATGCTGTTGACTAAATATATTTTGATGTCAGACTATTCTCAATCCAGTAGTGATAGAAGCTCCAGCAGCACAGCTGGATCTGGTCCACGTGTACCGGCACATACTAGGCTGATAATGTTTCACCACCAATATAATACCCGGGGGTCCTGACCATTGAAGAACAAAGTGAATGGGGGGCTCCCAAAGGATGCAGTGCAATGTATGGACTACAAAGTGCATCTTTATGGTTAATGGAGCTTATTAAATTTATAACGAGTGATGTTAAAGAGGGCGGCCTATGTCAGGGTGATAAGTGTGTGTTGTTTCTTTGAAACAAGGTTCTACACTACCCAATTAAACAATAGAGAGATATATAAGAGATATAGATATATATAGATAGAGATATATATTATATAATAGTGATGTGAAAAAGTGCTGCCCATTCACTCCAAACATACTAGCCCTGTGTAAAAAATGATTACCCCCTAAAACCTAATAACTGGTTGGGCCACCCTTAGCAGCAAACAACTGCAACCAAGCGTTGCAGACTGGAATGAGTCTTTTAAAGGCAATGTGGAGGATTGTGACCACTCAACTTTGCAAAAATTGTTTGTCCATTCAACTTAAATGGAGGGTTTACAGCATGAAAAATCGGCCTGTTTAAGGTATTGCCACAGCATCTCAATAGGATTAAGCTCAGGACTTGACTAGGCACTCCAAAATCTTAATTTGTTTTTCTTAAGCATTCAGGAGTGGAACTTGCTGGTGTGTTTTGGATCATTGTCCTGCTGCAGAACCCAAGTTTATTTCAGTTTGAGGTCACAAACAAATGGCCGGACATTCTCCTTCAGGATATTTTGGTAGACAGCAGAATTCATAGTTCCATTTATCACAGCAAGTCTGCCAGGTCCTGAAGCAGCAAAACAGCCCCAGACCATTGCACTACAACCACTATATCTTACTGTTGGTATAATGTTCTTTTTCTGAAATGCTGTGTTACTTTTACGCCAGATGTAATGGGACACACACCTTCCAAAGTGTTCAACTTTTATCTCGTCAGTCCACAGAATGTTTTCCCAAAAGTCTTGGGGATCATCAAGGTGTGTTCTAGAAAAATTGAGACGAGCTTTTAATTCTTTTTGCTCAGCAGAGGCTTTTGTCTTGGAACTCTGCCATGCAGGTCATTTTTGCCCAGTCTCTTTCTTATGGTGGAGGCATGAACACTGACCTTAACTGATGCAAGTGAGGCCTGCAGATCTTTGGATGTTGTTGTGGGGTCTTTTGTGACCTCTTGGATGAGTCGTCGCTGCGCTTTTGGGCTAATTTTGGTCAGCCGGCCACTCCTGGGAAGGTTCACCACTGTTCCATGTCTTGCAATTGTGGACAATGGGCTCTCACTGTGGTTTGGCTGGAGTCCCCAAACTTTAGAAATGGCTTTAAAACCCTTTCCAGACTTTCCAGGACTGATAGATTTCAATTACATTTTTTCTCAATGGTTCCTGAATTCTTTGGATTTCGGGCACATGGCGTGTTAGCTTTAAGGATATTTTGGGTACTTCACGTCTCAGACAGGTCCATTATTGAAAAGGGGTGTGGAAATAATCAGGCCTGGCTGTGGCTAGAGACAATAGTTAAATTAAGGTAAGGGGAGTGGGCAAGCACTTGTAGGTTTGGATTTTTTTCTCCCTTAATAATACCTTCATTTAAAAATTGCATTTTGTGTTTACTTGTGTTGTGTTTGACTAAAATTGTAATTGGTTTGATGCTCCCGAAACATTTAATTGTGACAAACATGCGAAAAAATAGGAAATCAGGAAGGGGGCAAAGACTTTTTCACACCACTGTATATATATATTAGTTAACTTTTGTAACTGTAGAACACTGTTCAAAGAAAATTATGTAAGATTAATATATGTATCCAGTATGTCTTTACATCGGGATAGGTACCAAAATCTATATGCAGTGAGAGCTGTCCTCCAGGGACAAGAAAGGCTGTGCAAAAAGGAAAACCTATCTGCTGCTTTGATTGCATACCATGTGCTGCAGGAGAGATCAGTAATATGACAGGTACATTGGAATGTCTAAAAATGTTGATTCCAAACTTATAAAGCAATAGTCATGTCAAACTGTTTACTGTTTAGCAATTTCAGGAGTAAAATAGGTGAATTTTGAAAAATAATGATGATTATTATTATTATTATCAATATGTTTTTTAATCTTGATTTTTTCTCTTTCATTCTGTAACAGATTCCGTTGAATGTGAACAATGCCAGCAAGACTTCTGGTCAAATCCACACAAGGATGAGTGTGTAAAGAAAGAGGTTGAATATTTGACCTATGAGGAAACTATGGGAATTTTACTCACTTCTGTTTCTATCATTGGTGCATTTATGACAATTGTAATAGCAACCATATTCCTTAAATTTAAAAATACCCCAATAGTCAAGGCAAACAACTCAGAGCTGAGCTTTCTGTTGCTCTTCTCTCTAACTCTGTGTTTCCTTTGTTCCTTAACATTTATCGGCCGGCCCTCTGATTGGTCCTGTATGTTACGTCACACAGCATTTGGGATCACCTTTGTCCTCTGCATTTCATGTGTTCTGGGAAAAACTATTGTGGTGTTAATGGCTTTCAGGGCTACACTACCAGGCAGTAATGCCATGAAATGGTTTGGGCCTCCACAACAGAGACTCAGTGTTCTTGCATTTACTCTTATACAGGTCCTTATTTGTGTGCTTTGGTTAACCACATCCCCTCCTTTCCCCTTTAAGAATCTAAAGCACTACAAGGAAAAAATTATTTTAGAATGCCATTTGGGTTCAACTGTAGGTTTTTGGGCTGTGTTAGGTTATATAGGAATTTTAGCACTTTTGTGTTTTATTTTGGCTTTCTTGGCACGGAAGCTGCCTGATAATTTCAATGAAGCCAAATTTATCACATTCAGCATGCTAATATTCTGTGCAGTTTGGATCACTTTTATTCCTGCATATGTCAGCTCTCCTGGAAAATTCACTGTGGCTGTCGAGATATTTGCAATATTAGCATCAAGTTTCGGCTTGCTCTTTTGCATATTTCTTCCAAAGTGTTACATAATCATATTGAAACCAGAGAAGAACACCAAAAAGCAGTTAATGGGAAAAGCAGTGGTTAAATGAGCTGTCATTGTGAATATTCATGCTTCATGCAGGTGATCCATAAATTTAGCGAAACATTTTGACAACACATTATATGTCTAACAAAACTCATTAAAAATGTATTAAAGTTATCTCCTGATATGAAAAAGCCTTGTATTTATATACACAATCAGCTCCATGATTGTTGGAAACATTTCAAAACATTGGTAATAGTAATTATTTTTTAAGTATTATAATAATAATAATAATAATAATAATAATAATAATAATAATAATAATAATAATTTTCTGTGGGATGAACAAGGTCAGAGAAAATGCCTTACAACAGCTGTATTTCTCAGAAAAACTACAGTGGTTCTTAAAAGTTTGTGAACCCTTTAAAATATTCTATATTTGTACTTAAAATTACCTAAAACATCGTAAACTTTTCACACAACTTCATAAAGATATATAATGCATAGCCATTTATGTATTGATTAATTATCCAATGTTACATAGAGTTGTGCTTGAAAATTTGTGAACCCTTTAGAATTGTCTATATCTCTGCATAAACATCATCAGATTTTTAAGCAAGTCCTAAAAGTAAATAAAGAGAACCCAGTTAAACAAATGAGACAAAAAATATAATATTTGGTCATTTATTTATTGAGGAAAATCATCCAATATTACATATTAATGAGTGGCAAAAGTATGTGAACCTTTGCGTTCAGTATCTGGTGTGACCCCTCCTGTGTAGCAATAACTGCAACTAAATGATCAGTCTTGCACACCGGCTTGGAGAAATTTTAGCCCATTCCTCCGTACAGAACAGCTTCAGCTCTGGGATGTTGGTGGGTTTCCTCACATGAACTGCTCGCTTCAGGTCCTTCCACAACATTTCAATTGGATAAGGTCAGGACTTTGACTTGGCCATTCCAAAACATTAACTTCATTCTTCTTTAACCATTCTTTGGTGGAACGACTTGTTGTGCTTAGGGTCGTTGTCTTGCTGCAATGACCCACCTTCTCTTTGAGATCAGTTCATGGACAGATGTCTCTGATCTTGTTCCTTAGAATTCTCTATATAATTCAGAATTCTTTGTTGCATCAATGATGGCAAGCCGTCCTGGCCCAGATTGCAGCAAAACAGGCCCAAACCATGATTACTACCACCACCATGTTTCACCAGATGGGATAAGGTTCTTATCCTGGAATGCAGTGTTTTCCTTTCTCCCAAACATAACGCTTTTCTTTTATACCAAAAAGTTATATTTTTGGTCTCATTCATCCACAAAACATTCCTTCCAATAGCCTTCTGGCTTTGTCGACGTTTAGCAAAAACTGCACAGACGACCAGTAATTCTTTTTGGAGAGCAGTGGTTTTCTCCTTGCAACCTTACCATGCACACCATTGTTGTTCAGTGTTCTTCTGATGGTGACTCATGAACATTAACATTAGCCAATGTGAGAGAGGCCTTCAGTTGCTTAGAAGTTACCCTGGGGTCTTTTATGACGTCGCCAACTTTACACGCCATGGCTTTGGAGTGATCTTTGTTGGTCGACCACTCCTGGGGCGTGTAACAATGATCTAGAATTTCCTCCATTTGTCCACAATCTGTCTGACTGTGGATTGGTGGAGTCCAAACTCTTTAGAGATGGTTCTGTAACCTTTTCCTGCCTGATGAGCATCAACAAACCCTTTTTCTGAGGTCCTCAGAAATCTCCTTTGTTCATGCCATGATGCGCTTCCACAAACATGTTGTGATGAGCAGACTTTGATAGATCCCTGTTCTTTAAATAAAACAGGGTGCCCACTCACACCTAATTGTCATCCCATTGATTGAAAACACCTGACTCTAATTTCACCTTCTAATTAACTGCTAATCCTAGAGGTTCACATACTTTTGCCAATCACTAATATGAAATATTGGATCATTTTCCTCAATAAATAAATGACCAAGTATAATATTTTTGTCTCAATTGTTTAATTGAGTTCTCTTTATCTACTTTTAGGACTTGTGTGAAATTCGAATGATGTTTTAGGTCATATTTATTAAAAACAGGGGTGTGTAGTGAAGGTGCCATCTGCATCTGGATGGTGAACAACAAAACTGTGGGAGTTGCTTGTGGTTGTCGTTGGATCAAACAATCCTATCTACTGGTGGTCTGTCTGGACTGGAGCATGTTCGGTATGTGTGTGTGCCCTCATGGATCTACTGCTTCCAACACCTCCTAACAGCTAGGTCAGAACAGCCTAGATGGCAGGCAGTTCATCAAAATGACCATCCTGCCTCTCTCAGTCCAGTGATGTGCCCCCTCTCAAAGATTATCAGCTGGGTAAAATGTCTTGGTGAATGCATCATAGAGGCATGTCTAGCAAGAACCAGTGTCTAATCACACCACACCTGTAATCATTTACATATCTGCTATAAACACTATATTGCCAAAAGTATTCACTCACCCAAATCATTGAATTCAGGTGTTTAATCAATTCCATGGCCACAGGTATATAAAATCATGCAGGAGCTCAGTGAATTCCAGTGTGGTACTGTGATAGGATGCTACCTGTGCCACAAGTCCAGTCATGAAATTTCCTTGATACTAAATATTCCACAGTAAACTGTCAGTGGTATTATAACAAAGTGGATCAATTGGGAATGACAACAACTCAGCCATGAAGTGGTAGGCCACATGTGGTCAGCAGGTGCTGAGGCGCATAACGACCAGAGGTCACCAACTTTGGTGATTAATTAACTTCATGTTGTTTACGAGGGGCTCACCTGTTTTTTCCGACACTAGGGGTAAGTGTTGGCTTTCTTTCCTCCGGTTGAGGCACTGACAGTCAGCACGATCGCACATGCATGACTAAGGCTGTGCGATCGCGTTATTATTATCACCTGCAGATCTCATTAAGCTGCTTGTTTGCTTTATGGGCCACACCCACTGACTCAGGTATATAAGATCAGTCCTGAGTTCAGTCGGTTTCGCACCATCGCCCATCGGAGCCCTCACCCGGCTCAGACGTGCTGCGGTGGACGCTTGCCGGTTATCGGCATGTTAGGGATAATGGTAACTGTTTTTTTTGAAGAAAAACAGTAATTGTACGGCTAGGAAGCCGGATGGTAACCGCTAGGGTATTAGACGGTAAAGTAGGGTCAGGAACCGCTCTTCGCATCCCCTATGCTGCAACACGGCTCGCCGGCACCCTCCGGGGTTTTAGACTCGCTGCTGCGGCAGCTGGAGCACCTCCCTCTTATCCCGTCGTCGTTCCCGGTTCTTTATTTTGTTAATTTTCCTTGCGCACTGAGTGGTAGGCTGTTGCCCCGCTCGCGCTCTGTTTATTTGGAACGCAGTGTCGCTTTTAAGCCCCGTTCTGTGTTTTTCGCGTCCAGGTCATGCTGCGCATGCTCGGTATGGTGGCCGGCGTCGCGCACGCCGTTGCCTCTGACGCGCGCTCGCATGTGTAGTACCGTGACACGCCGTGCCTCTTTGGGTGCCCGCGAGCTTCGCGTCACAGCGCGTCATCATGTTCTCCTCTCTCTCTCGGGCTGCCGGTTTAACTCACACGCAGAGAGAGCGAGAGCGATCGAGAGAGCAAGCAAGCGAGCGCTCCCTTTATCCCCCTCGGAGCGATTTCTAACAAGTTCGCCTCACTTTCCCTTTTTGTAAATGCACAGTTACTGGCGATCGTGTTTAAACTTCCCACTCACTATTTTCATTATTTTAAAGCTCGCCCTCGTTTTGCAATGAGGTCACGTGAGTCTCTCGGTAGACCCGTGGTTAAAGTCAAGGACTCTGACGCCAGCGATCAGAGTTCGATTCCACGCTGTGCCACCGCTGGCTACATGGTTCATTATTTTGGCACACACTCTTTTGTGTTTATTCATTATTATTTCAGTTCATTAATACCATCTGGAGCTAACTGCATTTGGGTCCTAAAACCCTTTTCTTTTAGGGTTCGCCTTTTACCATCCTGGCGAACCCTCGTAACACATGTGGCCTTCAGATTAGCTCAAGAACAGTGTGTAGAGAGCCTCATGGGATGGGTTTCCATGGCTGAGCAGCTGCATCCAAGCATTACATCAGCAAGCGCAATGCAAAACGTCAGATGCAGTGGTGTACAGCATGCCGCCACTGGACTCTAGAGCAGTGCAGACGTGTTGTGTGCAGTGAGGAATCAATGTAGGCAAGTGTTTCTCAGTCCTGCTCCTGGAGAGATGCAGTGGTGTAAAGCATGCCGCCACTGGACTCTAGAGCAGTGCAGACGTGTTGTGTGCAGTGAGGAATCAATGTAGGCAAGTGTTTCTCAGTCCTGCTCCTGGAGCCTCAATTAGTCAAAGTCATGATCTTAATCCAATAGAAATCTTGTAAAAGCAGCATCCAAGAGTTAAAGTTGTGCTGTACAGGAAAACATGCTAAAATTACTCAAAGTTGATTAACAGATTATTAACAAATACAGAAAATGTGTCATTGCAGTTATTCCAGATCAAAAGACTTATACCAGATACTGACGCTTGGATAATTTTCCTCAATAAATGACCCATTATAATATTTTTGTCCTCTTTGTTAAGTTACTCATATTTATGCAGATACATAGAAAATTCTAATGGGTTCAGAACATTCAAGCAAAATAGCAAGAAAATAATTAAATAAAATGGAGCTAAATTACTTTGTTTACAAAAAAGTACCACATAGTTGCCAAATATTTGCTTTCCTGTTAAATTACTACTCCATTAGAAAGTCACACCTCCTTTTCCCCACCAATGCCATTTCATCTGTATAAATACCACAGACTCCTTCCTTTTCAACCAGTTAAGACATCAGTCATAACAAATACATTCTTAACCATTAATATTTTCTAAAGCTTTATAGGTAGATGGAGTCCATTTTTACTGTTTTACATGCATTAATTGCCATCATCAATTTTTCCAGATGTAATGAGACTGCTTGTATAATGCAAGGAGAGCCTACATATCCACAACTATGGAAGGATGGTGATATAATAGTTGGTGGAATATTTCCATTCCATAGGGGCTGGGAGATCAAAGACATGTCCTATTCGGTCATGCCACAACCAATGAACTGCATGAGGTAAGAAGAATAAGAAAATATCATGGCAGCTGGTAAAATATATTATATGTAATAGAATTTCATAATTCACAATTACAATTAAATTTCTAAATGTCATTTTCTCTTAACCAGCCTTAATTTAGAGCCTTCCAGTACTCTCAATCCTTGATCTTTGCAGTAGAAGAGATTAACAACAGTTCTTCATTACTGCCTGGAGTCTCATTGGGCTACAGGATCTATGACACCTGCACTTCAGTAACAATGGGGGTTAGAGTGTCAATGGCACTTATTAATGAAAATAAAAAAGTAGCCCTGGAAGAACCATGTACAAAGCCTGCCCAGGTGCAAGCCATTATAGGTGAAACATATTCTTCAGTGTCTATGGCAATCGCAAAGAGTATAGGACCATTCAACCTTCCCTTAGTAAGAATCTATACAACTTCTACATGCTCTTTTTAATGTCATGTAAAGTGACACAATTGTATGGTAAGAAAGATATTGTGTAGGTGAAAAAGATGCCTTCTGTTTGAAGTTTCCTATCCTTTACTATCCTGTGTTATAAGATGACAATCTTAAGATATCATGAAAATAATGAAAGTGCACAAAGTTGGTATGACTGGTATTGCTACTGGTATGATTAAACATAATGCCTGAAATGTGATTTTAGATCAGTCACTATTCCACCTGTGAGTGCCTCAGTGACAAGAGGAAATATCCCTCATTTCTACGCACTATTCCTAGTGATTACCACCAGAGCAGAGCATTGGCAGAGATGGTCAAGTACTTTGGTTGGACCTGGGTGGGAGCAATAAGAACTGATGATGACTATGGACACAATGGAATGGCTGCATTTACTGAAGCTGCAGAGCAGTTGGGCATATGCTTAGAATATTCTCTTCCATTTCTCAGAACCTACTCAAAAGAAAAGGTGCTGCGAATCATTGAACAGATTAAAAGTTCCACTTCTCAAGTGATAGTAGGATTTGTTGACAACTGGGATTTGGAGAGCTTACTGCCAACATTTCTTGAACACAACATCACGGGATACCAGTGGGTAGGAACTGAGGCCTGGATTTTTGATTCAGTGCTGGCAACAATGGATAAACACCACTTGCTACAAGGAGCCATTGGACTAGCTTTCCCTCAAACAAAGGTGACAGGCCTGAAAGACTTCATTCTAGATATCCAGCCACTGAAATTGACAGGCAGTACCATTTTTAATACATTTTGGGAAGCTTTGTTTAACTGTAAAACATGATGTGCAGAATGATTCAAGGGACATAAAAGTATGCACCGGTGAAGAAAAACTATCAGAGGTGGAAAACACATTCACTGATATGAGCCTAATGCCCATTTTTAATAATGTGTATAAAGGAGTATATGCCATTGCCCATACACTACATGAACTTCTTGGCTGCAAGGAAACATGTCCTACAAAGAAGCAGCCTGATCCGTTCACTGTGAGTTCATGCCATAAAGGCACTATTTTAGCCATAAGGAAAAAACTTGTAAAATATGGTTTTCTATTAATAACACATTTTATATTTTAATAGTTTCTACAACACCTTAAAAGAGTGCATTTCAAAACGAAAGAGAATGAAGAAGTGTATTTTGATCAAAATGGTGACCCTGTTGCAAAATATGAAATAATAAACTGGCACCTGAATGAAAAGCATATACACGAATTTGTGACAGTTGGAATGTATGACTCATCTAGAACTGGTTATCATCGATTAGAAGTAAACATACCCTCTATCATGTGGTCACAAAACGCCATTCAGGTGAGTAAAGATTAGAGATTTACCCATTGGTTTAATGAAAATTGATTTTTCATACAAGGAAGTATTGAAATTGTCATTTCAATATTAAACAAACAGCACTAAATAAATGGCTTTTTTTCTTTATCACAGGTGCCGATATCTGTGTGCAGTAAGAGTTGTCCGCCTGGCACAAGGAAGGCGGTGCAGAAAGGAAAGCCTGTCTGCTGTTTTGATTGTATATCATGTGCAGAAGGAGAGATTAGTAATGACACAGGTACAATTATTCCCAAAGGGGAAATAAATAATTTCATTGCTGCTATAAGCAAAATTAAATCAATTAAATCGTATAGAAGGTTATGGAAATTAGGTTTGTACTGTGCAGATAGTTTCCTGACTATTTCCTGCTTATTTTGAAATAGGTAAAGATATGTGTAGGTTAGGACAACAAAACATTTAAAACGTCTCATTATATATCTCATATACAGTTTTTTTTTTCACTGTGCATTTAAATATTTTATAAGTATTTATTTTCTTATTGTTATGACAGATTCCGTTGAATGTCAGCAATGCCAGGAGGAGTATTGGTCAAATTCACGAAGGGACGCATGTATACAGAAGGAAATTGAGTATTTGTCCTATGAGGAAACTATGGGAATTTTGCTAACAGTTTTTTCTGTTATTGGTGCATTTATGACAATGGTAATAGCAACCATATTCTTTAAACATAAAAATACTCCCTTGGTCAAGGCCAACAACTCTGAGCTAAGCTTCCTGCTTCTCTTCTCTCTGACACTTTGTTTCCTTTGTTCACTTACTTTCATTGGTCAGCCTTCTGAGTGGTCCTGTATGCTTCGCCACACAGCGTTTGGAATCACCTTTGTTCTCTGCATCTCCTGTGTTCTGGGAAAAACAATTGTGGTATTAATGGCCTTCAGGGCTACACTTCCAGGCAGTAATGCCATGAAATGGTTTGGACCTCTGCAACAGAGACTCAGTGTTCTTGCCTTCACATTTGTACAGATACTTATATGTGGGCTTTGGTTAACAATATCACCTCCTTTCCCATTCAAAAATTTAAATCACAAGGAAAAGATCATTCTAGAATGCAACCTGGGCTCATCTGTAGGTTTCTGGGTTGTTCTTGGTTATATAGGATTTCTGGCTTTTTTATGTTTTATTTTGGCTTTCCTGGCTCGGAAGTTGCCTGATAATTTTAATGAAGCCAAATTTATCACGTTCAGCATGCTCATATTCTGTGCAGTCTGGGTCACCTTTATTCCAGCATATGTCAGCTCTCCTGGAAAATTCACGGTAGCTGTGGAGATATTTGCCATTTTAGCATCAAGCTTTGGCTTGTTATTCTGTATATTTCTACCAAAGTGTTACATAATCATACTAAAACCAGAGAAGAACACTAAAAAGCAAATTATGGGTAAAGTGCCAGTTATGTAAAATATAGCCTGAATCTGTTATTACACACTGACTATGATCTTAACTGGTTGTGTACATTGTGTGTATACATGTATAAATGGTTAACCATTTGGTTAAGGTTCATGTTGGAAGTAGGAGATTGTCAAATGTCAGTCCCTTTGGTTACTGGTACCATTCTGACACTGGACATTTAGCGTGGTTTGTCAAAGTACACTGTCTTCATTTTAACATGAAATGATTTTTCCCTAAATGTTGAGAATAAAATTATAACACATAATTACTAAGCAAGTATACAGTGATTGCTAGCATTTCATTGTTTCCATGCAGAATGGTTAAGTAAACTTAATTTATATTTTATATAATTAACAGGCACAGTAGGTTTGGGTTTTTCAACATTTTCAGTACTGATGTTTAGTAGCAGAGTATTGGTGTGTTTTAATGACTGGGTATAGTTTGCACACTTTAGATGATTAGACATCATTGCTGAAGGGATCAAATTATGTAAAACTTATTTCAAAACTCGGCATGCAGTTATGTCGCAACCAGATTTTTATGGCATAAAAGTGCTTCCCATACTACCCTTTTAAAAGGTTCTCAGAAGCTACTTTTGGGTAGTGTACCTCTTGATGAGAGATTTTTGACTGCTAGACATGCTTCTATGACATATTTTCCCACAGCTGGGCCTGCTGATCCTCCTTTGTCTGGGCCATCCAAAGTCTGTTTGCTATGTGTGTGTGCCCTCATGACACCCCTCCTAATATCTAGGATCAAAAGGCACTAGATGGCGGACAATTCATCAAGTCCAATAATGCTCCCCTATCAAAGTCTGTCAACTGAGCAAAATGTCTTCGTGTGCATCAAAGAGGAATGTCTAGCCGTCAGCAGTCTCTCTCTAAGAAGTACACTACACATAAGTAGCCCCTGAGAGTTTTTTAAAGACAGTGGGGCTAGTACTTTTACACTGTATTCTAATAAGACCCAGTGTCAAATCAGACCACACCTGTAATCATTTACATGTCTGTCTGTGACATAACTGCATGCCGTGTTTTGCAGCAATCTGACATTTCTGTTTGGGTGCTTTATAAGGGATGGTGTTTCTTTCAGTAGTGTTTTTGATAACATTAGAACACGGTTAGCAATTTGTAGCTCTCTACTGACTGAGCATATAGATAAAAACATTACTGTGTATTCATTTGTAATGTTTTATGACGTTATTGCTATCAGGCTCAAAACAGTATAGCTTTTTGTTTGTGCAGCCATCTTTGTCAGTGATGTGTTTCCGGCAAACTGTCAAGTAAGTGATGTCCAAATTCTGTCCTTATGTCTGTCTTACTACTGCTGTAACTAGAGTCTGATACAGACCAGTGTAATTAGTGGCCAGGGTACAAATGAGTATGGCATTGATTTCAGAGACAGTTAAAGCTACAGTTGTGTCCCATGTACATAGTCAAGAATTTGCAATGTTAGCATGTTTTGCTAGCAGAAAATGTCCCAGGTTTAATGCTCTACAGCTGTCATAGAAGAAGGGGTGGGGTGAGCAGAGGCTCATTATCGCAAAGGAACAGGCCGTCAAACTGTCCACTCTAAAAATGGCTGTTAAGACAGCTTGACATATTATAACGTCATGTTACTAGCTAGCCATAGCATAGGAATTCTCATATCTCCCAGTGGATATTAACTTGCTCCAACTAGTTGCATTGCTTAATACAAAGCCACACCAATCATACTGCTGCTGAGAATCCTGGGAAGTTACAGCATACCAAACTTAACCACTCTAATACTGTAACGCGGGCGGACAGGACGAGACAAACGCAGGCTGAGGAGTAGAGGTAATGCTGTTTATTCAATATGCTGGTTTTGTTTGAGAGATAACGTACTGAGTACGAAGCTAGAGCCGGTCAGAAACCTTGTGGTGTAGCGTGGATATGAGGAATGAATGCGGTATATGAAGGGAAGGCTATGGAGAGGAAACGAGGCACAGGTGGCAATTAGTAAACCGGTGACGAGGAACGCTGAAACCTGCGGGCGTGGGGAGCTGAGCTGGTCATGGGCGTGACAGTACCCCCCCTCAAAGGACCCGCGCAGGGGGGCCGGGAGGAGCCGACAGCCGGGGGCCCTGACGATGACCTGCGAGGACGGCCGCGAGGACCAAAAAACCGAGGAGTGAATTGGGTACTTCCCTGGGTGCGACGGAGATCCCGCGTGGAAAGCCAGACTCGATCCCCTGGGCGGTAGGCTGGAGCGGGGAGCCGGAGCCGGTCGGCATGCCTCTGGTAGCGGCTGATGGCTCGGTCGATGCGCTGGTGGACTTGGGTCCATACTTCTTTGCTACGACAAAACCAATCGTCATCAGCTGGGGCGTCGGAAGCGGCGGAATCCCATGGGACAAAGGGCGGTTGGAATCCCAGGACGCACTGAAAGGGCGTGAGACCGGTGGTGGAATGACGGAGGGAGTTCTGGGCTATCTCCGCCCAGGGAAGAAACTGACTCCACTCCCGTGGGTTGTGTGTGCAGTAGGCTAGTAGAAACTTCTTCAATTCCTGATTGATGCGCTCGCACTGGCCATTGGATTCGGGATGGTAGCCAGACGAAAGACTCACCGAGGCACCCAGCTTCTCCACGAATGCCCTCCAGACAGCGGAGGTGAATTGAGGACCCCTGTCGGAGAAAATGTCCTCCGGGATGCCGAAGAAACGGAAGACGGATTTGAAGAGGCGCTCAGCCGTCTGAAAAGCGGAGGGGATCTTGCTCAGCGGGATGAAGCGTACGGCCCTGGAGAAGCGATCAACCACAGAGAGGATGGTGGTGTTTCCGTTGGAGAGCGGGAGGTCCATGACTATCTACAAGTCATTGACTACAAGTCAATGGCTATGTGAGACCAAGGTTGTTGTGGGTCTCTGCGCATGTTGCTCCACCAGTAACGGGCTGCCAAAAGGTGGTGAGTACGGGTCTCACCTGGATGGCCTGAGCAGAGAGAGACATGGGCCCAAGTGATGAGACGGTCACAAAGCTCGGGTGGAACAAACTTCCTGCCCTCTGGGCACTCTGACGGGATGCGTGTTCGGGTGAGGCTGGCGTCAAGATCCCGTTCGAAGTCCCACTGGACGGCGCCCAGCACGCAGGAAGCCGGGAGAATAGGCTCGGGGACGAGGCTGCGCGAGAGTGCGTCGGCTTTGGAATTCTTGGACCCGGGCCGATAAGTGATGGAGAACGAGAAGCGTGCAAAGAAGAGAGACCAGCGGGCTTGGCGGGCGTTCAAACGCTTGGCAGAGCGAAGGTATTCCAGGTTTTTGTGATCGGTGAGTACAGAGAAAGGGTGCTTGGAGCCAATGCCTCCATTCCTCCAAGGCCAGCTTGATGACCAGCAGTTCGCGATCCCCGACATCGTAGTTCCGCTCGGCTGGGGAGAGCTTGTGCGAGTAGAACGCGACTGGATGTAACTTTGGAGGGTCGCCGAGTCGTTGAGACAGAACTGCCCCGATGCCCACCGATGACACGTCAACTTCCAGAACGAACGGGCGGTCGGGGTCAGGATGGCCCAGGACTGGAGCTTGAGTGAAAGCTGCTTTGAGGGCGGTGAACGCCTGTTCGGCCTCCGGTGTCCAGCGCAGAGCATGGGGGCTGCCCCGCAGGAGGGACGTGATAGAGGCCGCCGTCCGGCTGAAATCCCGGATGAAGCGCCGATAGAAGTTAGCAAAGCAGAGGAAACGTTGGAGGTCCCTGACAGGCGCGGGCGCGGGCCAAGAGAGGACTGCCGAGACCTTGGAGTTGTCCATAGCCACGCCTGTGGGAGAGATGATGTACCCAAGATAACGGACTGTCTGCGTGTGGAATTTGCATTTTTCTGCCTTTACTCTGAGGTGATGTGAGTGGAGCCTCTCCAGGACCAGGCGAACATGGGTGGTGTGCGTGTTGAAATCCGGTGAAAAGACCAAGATGTCATCGAGGTAAACTAACACAAAACGTCCCAGCATGTCCCGGAGGATGTCGTTGACGAATGTTTGAAAGACCGAGGGTGCGTTGGCCAGCCCGAACGGCATCACCAAATACTCGTAATGGCCTGAGCTGGTGCTGAAGGCTGTCTTCCATTCGTCCCCCTCTCTCATGCGGATCAGGTTGTATGCATTCCTGAGATTCAACTTGGTAAACCAATGAGCGTAGCGGAGTAACTCGAGAGC
>JAJAGP010003885.1:0-62291 GCA_025084515.1 Ancistrus triradiatus | reverse complement strand
CTATAGCTAATGCTGCCGGGGTCTCACGCTACACATGGCATCAGTGATTGTTAATAGACACTGTGCTCTTAATCAATAACTAATTACATGTTCTGTTTTCTCTCCGAGCTGTGTTCCGGTACCAGTTCCAGCCAGTTGCAGCTTCACTCAAGCTCCTTCCGTCATCAGCTCCAGTCCCACCATACCCGGGCCACCAGAGGGCAGTAACTCTCTCCCTCCTCCGGTTATCTGTTCATGAAGTGCCGCAAAGGACTTTCCTGCTTAGACTCAGGATCCTGGAGTGACTCTGTGTATCGGACCACTTAATGCCGATGTGCATATTGTACATTTTACTTGAACTAGGACTCCGTGACTTATTAGTTTAGATAAATTAGCTTCATTCTTAGATTTATCATCTACGCCACCCAAGGAGGTTGGGTCCCTTTTTGAGTCTTGGTCCTCCCAAGGTTTCTTCCTCATACCACTTAGGGAGTTTTTCCTTGCCACTGTTGCTCTAGGCTTGCTCAGTTTGGGATTGGACGTAGATATTAGGAGATGATCTAAAATTCTAAAGTTGCTTTCAGACAATGCTCCATTGTAAAAAGTGATATATAAATAGATCTGATTTGACTTGACTGAGATTTTTCTTGGTCAACACACTTTTTACTTTTCTAGAAAACTGCTGAAACTGCTGAAATAAAGTAAATCCTTTAATTGGAACATTGGTTTTATTTTTCCACTTCATTTTTGTAGTATATGTAAATTATTATTATTATTATTATTATTATTATTATTATTATTATTATTATTATTATTATTATTATTATCACATGTCTATGTCCACAAATAAATAATAATAAAATGCTCAAAAAACAAAGGAATCCCTTTCAATGGAAATTTTTAGTTTTGGATTTACACCTCAATTCGAATTTGTAAAATATTATTATTATTATTATTATTATTATTATTATTATTATTATTATTACTATTGTTAATATTAATATTATTATTAATAATAATATTTTTTTTATTTTTCTACAACTGATAATCTACCTACAAACCAAGATCATGTTCCCTCTTTTTTTTTCTGCATAAACTGGGACCATGAATCCGACCTTTCAATGTTATTGTCTATTTTATTATATATTTTGTCTTCCATAAATAGATTTAACTAAAAATAAACAGAGCTGTCCATCCTCTCACACTTTGGTTTGCTCTTTTGTTTTTTTATTTACGTGTGTGTTTTAGCAGCAGATCTCTGGAATAATGAAGCCTGGAGAAAGAGCAGATGAAGACTGCTGACAGCCCGGAGTGCTCAAGAATAACGAGCTCGAGTCCAAAGTAGAAATCGCCAATCCAAAAGTGTCATCACTAAAAAAAAAAAAAAAAAGAAACACATAAAACACTAAATGAAGAAAAGCGGCAAAAGGAAATTATGCTTTTAGAAAATCTCAATCCACTCATGAATAATAAATTATGGGTTATTTTATTCGCCGCTGACATATTATGGACTTAAATATTTATGAGTTTATTTATTTATATTGTTTAAATATTAATAAATAATATGCAGAAAACAATGGAATAAAATATAAAAAACAGTTTTTTTTTATCTTTTTTGTAATGTAAACTATCAGCTCACGTACCACACATACAAAATATAACTGCGGTATTTGTCATGTATTATATCATTTTAGTTCAGTAATGTCATGTGATTTTATTTAGTTGTTTTACTTTAGATTACTATTTATTTATGTAT
The DNA here is from genome assembly GCA_025084515.1 of Ancistrus triradiatus. NCBI lineage: Eukaryota > Metazoa > Chordata > Actinopteri > Siluriformes > Loricariidae > Ancistrus > Ancistrus triradiatus. Next base: position 60,556 of record JAJAGP010003885.1, on the reverse strand, counting down.
ATTTGAAATATTTTAAACACACTTCTTAGGTTTAAGTTTAAGTTTTTTTCTGTTATTTTTAATTGACTTTATTTAGTTGATGTATGTCTTTACCCTTGTTTAGCAGTTTTTAATTTATTTTTATTAATTTAATTTAATTAATATTTAATTAACTTTGTGTGATTTTACATTTTGGTTTAAATGACTGTTTATTAAAATTATTATGTTTATGATTAATGCTAAAGTTAGAAAAAGAAAACATTTTCTCTGTTATTTCTTTTTTTGTTTAGTTATTTTAAGAATTTTTATAGTTTCTTTTATTGTATATTTTTTACTGCTTTACTTAACTTAGTACAAAGTCAAATTTTATTTTTAATTACTGCTTATTAAGACTATTTATTAATGTATTTTTAAGTTATACTTAAAATGTATTTCACATTGTATTTAATTTATTTCATTTAAGTTTAACTTTGTTTGACCGTACCTTATTTTTATTACTACATATTAAGCTTATTTTATGTACTTTTTAAACATAATTAAACTTTTTATTAAACAAACAACATTGATTTTCTTATATCTTTAAATTATTTATTTTTATAATTTTTATATTTTCTTTTACTGCATTATTTAATTTTACTTTATTTATTTTGTCTGATTTTAAGTTTTTATTATTCGCCGCTGCTTATTAAGAATAGTTTATTTATATTTAACACTCTTTTAGATTAGATAGGTTAGAAATTATACTAATGATTTTTGTAACTCAATCATTTTAACATTTCTTAAGTCAACAAATATCAGATAAATAACCATTTATGTGAAAAAAACATTTTTTTTATTCGTAATTTTTATTGTTTATATTTTCGTTGTTTTTGTAGTTTCTATTTATTGTGCTAACGTTTCTTTTTAGTTCATTTTTATTTTAAGCTTCTAGTTTGTATTTACCTCTAGTTTTTATTAATTTACTACACTAAAATAGTAAAAAATATATATAATTCTAATTTTATATTTATATATAATTTGACATAGTAACGTTTTTGTTTGTATAATACATACAAACTATATACAAAATATGTCATATATCAAAAGCCTCAAAACGAATCTGAAATTTTTGAGACGTTTTATTTGTTGGAAGCTTTCCTTTGACCCGGGGGGCTAAAAATAACTCTTCAGAGTCTTCAGAGTTTTTCCAGGCGAGTGGTGCACCCTGGCCCCGTGTGTGACCCCTACTTTTCCGAGAGACGCCGGAGTTTCCGGCTATCTCTTAATCCCACTTTAACTAGGCGTGAAATTGCCCTGGCGGGGAGCTGTCCTTTTCTCGGATTGACCCCTTGAATCCCTGTGATTGAGTTCCTCCGGAGTTCATTCTGGTGGAGGTGGAGGAAGTGAGAGGACGATGAAGTGGAGGTAGACGCTTCGTCTGTGGGTTCTGGTAACCGAGATGCCTGCCAGGAAGGAAGGAGACAAGAAGAGAAAAGACACGTGCCTTCAAGCACCAATGGCGACGGATCCATCGGCGACCGAAGGTGTCCGGATCGTGACGCCCCCTCCCCCTCCACGCTTCATAGACAGTTCAGGTTTTAGTGTCCATAGAACAATGGCTTGAAACCATTGAGGAGCATCCAGGAGATGTTGTGGAGGCTTGGCAGAAATTGATTTGCCCAGCAAGTTCCCTTTCAAGTGGTCATTCGTGGGATAATTGCTCCTCCTGAGGTTTCCCTTCATTCTTCTGTCCTTCCTCTTAGATCGTCGCAAAGCAGGTCTCCTGATGGGGCACGACCAGAGTCCAGCCCCCCTCCCTAAAGCCACGAGGTCCAAAATATCGGCACAAAGATGCAGGCTCGCTCTGAGCTAATTACCCATGCTGGTCGTGTTTGTGTTCCATGTACCATCAGCGAGCCCTCAGATCGCCCCCACATCCTCCTTCCATTCCGCTAAAATCCTGATTAGCCCCCCCAACACACACACCATTACCGGGCTGCAAACGTGACGAGGAACGGCTGGTGAGGTGGGCGAGGGTCTCTCGTACTAAACTGGCACCGGAACGGTGCAGAACTCCCTGATGAATAATGATGGAGACATGCGTCAGTCCGAGCCGTGGCTTTCTGAACCCTGCCGCAGGCAATTACTTTTGCGTCGCGTTCAGGAGGCAGCAGGGAAGAGTTCATAGTGCCATCTAGTGCCAGCTTTGGACGATTTTCCCAGCTCGGCACTGAAAGAAAGGATAGAAGTAGCACCACAGGTCTATTTTTTAGATTCTTAGAAGAAGCTTGTCTAAAAAACAACAAACATCTGGATTAGGACCTGGTTCCGGTTCTTCCAGGTGTTCCCCCAGCATCAATGATATCTTCTGGCACTGAGATTTGCAGTTTTACAAACCAGTTCTTGTTTTTACCTCTTCTCCACTTCTTTAGCAAGTCTGTCAATTGGTTCCTTAATTCCTGTGGTCCTTTCACAAAATAATCCCCCCCAAATGAGGATCTAGGGCTACACCCAGATTTGACTAGTTAAAATCCTGAAAGACTAAAACTAAATCAAAATCAGCAGCAAAATTAACATTGGACTCAGTAATAAGTAATACCTCGATAACAGTAAAACCTTTAAAGATCCATGACTAAAATTTGACTAAATATTTTTGAAATGTAATTGACTAAAATGTGACTAGAAGTAATATAAATTTTAGTCAAAAGACTAAAAACAAACTTATGACAAAAATAACACTGAAGTTATTAATAAATAAACAGTAAACCCTTTAAAGGTAAATGACTACAAGTAGGATAAATATATCTTTTTTTAATTTAGTTGACTAAAACTAGACTAAAGTGGTTTTAGCTGTTGGCAAGTAAAATGAAATTAAAACTAAGAATAATTAAACAACTAAACATGACCAAAATGCATCTAAATTTTAGTCAAAAGGACTAAAACTAAATCATAAACAGCTCCCAAAATTAACATTAAAGTTAGAAATAAGTAATACTTCTAAAATATTAAAACTTAAAAAAAACGACTTAAGTTAGGCTAAGAATTTTAGAAATTGAATAGGCTAAAATAAGACTAAAGCTTAAGTATTTTCAATGACAAAGACGAATGTAAAACTAAGATTAATTAAATAACTAAAATGGGACTAAAAATAATATCAATTTTTGTTAAAAGGCTAAAACTAAATCAAAATCAAAATGAACACTGACATTAGTAATAAGTAATAACTCTTAATAAAACTTTTAATTCACTAATTTCAGTAATTCACAAATTTTAGTCCCAAATGAGTAATTGAATTAGTCAGTTTTAGTTTTGTTTTACTCAACATAAACTAAAAACACATCTAGTTTGAGCCAGTTAAATAAAAATATATATTGTCTTAATTTTAGTCATGGATTTTTAAAAGTTTTACTATGTTAGAGTTATTATTTATTACTAACTCCAGTGTTAAGTTGGCAGCTGATTTTGATTTAGTATTTTTATTCATGTTTTTGTCAAGTTAGGTTTAGTTTTGTTTTACAGTCTAGTTTTAGTCAATCAAAAAAAAATTGCCTCATTTTAGTCATGGGCGTTTAAAAGTTTTACTATTTTATAGGTATAACTTATTACTAGCAGCTGAGTTTGATTTTGTTTTAGCTTTATTTAGGCTTTTCATTAAAATGTAGATGCATTTAGTCATATATCAGGCATTTAATTAGTTACTTGTAATTTAGTTTTACTAACTGCTTCTCCACATGGGTCCGGTCTTTGTACAGAGACACTTAGGGCTCTCGGGTGAGTAATGCCGACGCCAGCTCCACCCACAATCACCCGCTCCACGCCAAACGCCCTTAGCTAGCGCTTTACCTTCGGAACTGCCGTCATACTTCATGTTCTAGATTCAACAGGTCCTTGCCCTTCCTCACCCTTCCTCAGAGATTTTGGTCCGTGTTCACATGACGGCGTCACGTAGTCGCTGCAGATTTGTCGGCTGCACAGCCGCCACAGAGGTCCGGCAGTATCTGGAAGCAGCCTCCAGAAGAAGGCAGAATGTCCTCATGAAAGGATCCACTTGGACAGCAAAAATTCTCAGGTAGGCTGCGATGTTTAAACGATGGTCCTCAAAGCGTGCCAAGAAAATACCCCCCATGCCATTACACCACCACTAGCAGCCTGATGATCCACGCTTCTGTTGTTTTAGCCAATCTGCTTCAAGTTTGGACGAGTTGAGATGCCTCTTGAACCAGTCTGGCATTCTCCTCAAGGCATTTTTGTGTGTGGAAATCCCAATAGATGAAATATTCAGACCAGCCCCGCCTGCCGCCGTGTGATTGGCTGATTGGATACTTGTACTAACGAGCGGTTGAATGGATATACCTAAATAAAGGGGCCTCCATAGAGTGTGAACATTCAGAGCTTTCTGAGGAAATCAGATAAAGGTAAAGACGGAAAGCGTTAGCGCCTTGATTTTTGCCCTCACTTAGCATCGCACCCACACACGCACCCACACTAAAGCCTGTACACGGCAGCAGCTGGTGCTGTGTAAGATCAGCGCCGAGCGTACCGTAGCCTTAATTATGCCGCTAATTACAGGTTTGTTTAATGCAGCAGGTTTGGGGAAAAGAAAAAGCCCCGACTCTGCTACGTTAACGTTGCCTGGATACCGTCGAGTGTTGCTCCTCGACACGTCCGAGGCGAATCCTGAGCTCCAGGTGTTACTAGTTTCAGCGCGTCAGCCCTCGAAAGCTTCATTAGGGGCCTCTTTTCGTCCTCGTTAGCATGTTTCGGAGCCTAATAAAGCCATTCTTGTTTTTTTGTTTTTTCTTGCTAATTAGTGAACCTGATGCTAATGAAGCTGTGTGCAGCGTGCCGCCCTCGCTGCGGGCTTGGCTGTGTTTCATTCCTCACTGCCAAAAAACAAAATGCTTCACTTTCCGAGGCTAACCGCCGCTGCCACTTGTTGATTCAACAATACTCTGCAGTGTCCCTTGCTCCGGGGCATCTAGTAAACCTATTAAGGGACCCATGTTTAGGCCATATATGGTTCCAGGACCCTCTTTTCACAGGCTCGTGTAGACCCAGTCAAGCCAATTTCCAAGTGATCTGACTTGGCAGAGTATTAAGACTATTAAGACCCCAGTCATTGACCTGGATCCGTTTCCAGCCACCAATGGACCCTATGATGCCCCATGTCCCCAGATATCCAGCTTCAGTTCACCTTCTCTCAAAAGATCCCATGTTGACAGGGTCCAGGGTCCCATGTTCCCTGTGTCACTTGTTCCCAGTTACCTTTGTTCCTTTGGTCCTATGAGGTCATTTGTTACCAATCAGCTGTGGATCACCTACATCCCCAGTTAGTTTTACGTCCAGAGCAACATGAACTATGAGTCTCTTCTTTCAAGTCACCTAGATACCCAGTCACCTTTACATACAGGGCCCCATGATCTGTGGGTCTCTTATTCCCAGTCATCTAGATCATCAGACACCATTATATCCGGAGCCCCATGATCTGGGTCTCATGTTCCCAGTCACCTAGGACCCTAGTCACTTTTATGTTCAGAGAAACATGACCTGTGGGTCTCTTGTTCACATCACCTAGGTCCCCAGCCACAGTTACATCCAAATCCCCATGATCTGTGAGTCTACTCTTCCCAGTCACCAAAGTCCCCAGTTATAGTTATCTCCAGAGCCCTATGATCTGTTGTTCTCTTGTTTCCGGTCACCTAGGTCAATAGTCACCTTTATGTCCAGAACCCATGATCTGTGGGTCTCTTGTTCCCAGTCACCTAGTTCCTCAGTCACCTTTATGTCATGACTTATTAGTTTAGATAAATTAGCTTCATTCTTACATTTATCATCTATGCCACCCAAGGAGGTCGAGTCCCTTTTTGAGTCTTGGTCCTCCCAAGATTTTTTCTAACATAACACTTAGGGAGTTTTTCCTTGCCACTGTCGCCCTAGACTTGCTCAATTTGGGAATGGATGTAGATATTAAGAGATAATCTAAAATTTTAAAGTTGCTTTGAGACAATGCTCCATTGTAAAAAGCGCTATATAAATAAATCTGACTTGACTTGATCTGTGGGTCTCTTGTTCCCATCACCTATGTTCCCCAGTCACCTTTATTTCCAGGGCAGTATGATATGTGGGTTTCTTGTTCTCAGACACCTAAAGTGGTGCTTGAAAGTTTGTGAACCCTTTAGAATGTTTTAGATTTCTGCATAAATATGACCTAAAACATCATCAGATTTTCACACAAGTCCTAAAAGTAGATAAAGAGAACCCAGTTACACAAATGAGACAAAAATATTATACTTGGTCATTTATTTATTGAGGAAAATGATCCAATATTACATATTAGTGAGTGGTAAAAGTATGTGAACCTTTGCTTTCAGTATCTGGTGTGACCCCCCTGTGCAGCAATAACTGCAGCTAAACGTTTCCTGTAGCTGTTGATCAGTCCTGCACACCGGCTTGGAGGAATTTTAGCCCATTCCTCCTACAGAACAGCTTCAGCTCTGGGATGTTGGTGGGTTTCCTCACATTAGCTGCTCACTTCAGGTCCTTCCACAGCATTTCCAATTGGATTAAAGGTCAGGACTTTGACTTGGCCATTCCAAAACATGAACTTTATTCTTCTGTAAAACCATTCTTTGGTAGAACAACTTGTGTGGCTTATGGTCGGTGTCTTGCTGCATGAAGCACCTTCTCTCTTGAGATTCAGTCATGGGTACAGATGTCCTGACATTTTTCCTTTAGAATTCTCTGATATCATTCAAGAATTCAATTGTTCCATCAATGATGGCAAGCCGTCCTGCCCAGATACAGCAAAACAGGCCCAAACCATGATACTACCACCACCATGTTTCACAGATGGGATAAGGTTCTTATGCTGGAATGCTGTGTTTTCCTTTCTCCAAACATAACACTTTACTTTTAAAACCAAAAAGTTTCTATTTTTGGTCTCATCCATCCACCAAAACATTTTTCCAATAGCCTTCTGGCTCGTCCACGTGATCTTTAGCAAACTGCAGACGAACAGCAATGTTCTTTTTCCCCAAGGAGAGCAGTGGCTTTCTCCTTGCAGCCCTGCCATGGACACCATTGTTGCTCAGTGTTCTTCTGATGGTGGACTCATGAACATTAACAATAGTCAATGTGAAAGAGGCCTTCAGTTGCTTAGAAGTTACCCTGGGGTCTTTTGTGACCTCGCCAACTATTATGTAGTGCAAGCACCACTGTAGGTCCCCACTGACCTTTACATCTAGAGACCCATGATCTGTAGGACCCCAGTCACCTTTATGTCCAGAGGTCCATGACCCGGTGTTTCAAGGTCTCGTTTCCCCAGTCACCTATGCTCCCATAGACATCATTTCCTATGGTCCTATCACAGTTCCCAGTCATCTATAGTCCCATCCAGTGTTCCCTTATTGTCAGAGCTCTGGATTTTCGAAGCCCCGTATGACCCCCAGAGCCATGGTGGGTGCCCAACGTCCCTATGGTCCTCAGTCAACAAGGATCCCAGAGTCCTACTGTACATTCCCTATCGAGGGTCCCTGGTTGTGTTTTGGGCCCCAGGGGGATCCTAGCTAGAAGGATGATTTGTATTTGGAAAAACCATTAGTAAATGGGTAAATCGTGTATTGGTGGATTTTGAAGCGGGCCGTCTAAACATTTTTTTTCGGGCTATTAGACAGGTGGGGAAAGCACACCACAGGGAAACCCACACACACAACACCACACACACAACCACACACACACACACACATATCATTTCTTTCTTTGCTTCCCAGAACGTTTAGGGACCAGAGGGGAGTCATTTACTAATTGGTTGGCACTGGTAAGGCATGCTTGCGTGTGTGTGTGTGTGTGTGTGTGTGTGTGTGATTTTTGTTTCCCTCGTGCCCGACTGTGCTGTCAGCAACAGGAAGGCAATTGGAGGTTTAAGAAAAAGCCTGACGCATTCTCTACACACGCTTGGCTTAACACACGCGCACACACACACACAGGACACACACACACACACACCACACAACACACAACACACACACACACACCACACACCACACAGCCTCCATTTCAGCTTCGATTCAAATGTGACACACACACACACACACACACACACACAGCCTCCATTTCAGCTTCGATTCAAATGTGACAGCTGCAGACGCACCGGGGAGAAAGTATTTGAACCCCCCATTTAATAACCGGTTCTTCTACGAGGCAACAGAGGGAAGGATGGAACGCCTCATTCCAGCAAGTGTGTGTGTGTGTGTGTGTGTGTGTGTGTGTGTGTGTGTGTGTGTGTGCGCGTGCGTGCATGTGGGGCGCAGATCAAAGCGACGCTTTTGATGATGTCGCTGCATTACGAGGTTCTGAGCAACAGCAGGCGAACGAGGTTCTGTCTCTCCTCCCACACGCCGCATTTAAATGAACTCTGTGTATGTGTGTGTGTGTGTGTGTGTGTGTGTGTGTGTGTGTATGCGCGTGTCACGATGCGCTGTGCTGGCTTTCGCGGCCTAATTGCACGACCGACAAAAACACGCACTCAAATTAAACAAAGAAAAAAAGGCATAGTTATGAAAAAAAGAAACAAGAAACAAACTATGACATGGTTATTATGAAAGAATAAACATGAGGATTTTTTTATTTATGAAATGGACAAATAATCGTCTGAATGTGGGTGCCAAAAGTTTTGCAAACCAAAAACACAAACAGAGAAAAAGGACGAGAATTTTTTACGTGTTACCAAAAACAAGCACTGGGAAATAAATAACTGTAAAATAAATATTACATATAAAAATAGATTTTTTAAATATTATTTGCAATAATTTGTATTATTATTATTATTAATAATAATTTTTAAAATATATATTTTTTCATTCAAATTAAAAATGTATATTTTTATTTTAATTAATTGAAATTATTATTGTTTTATTAAATAAAAACAAAAACTATTTCTAAACTAATTATGAAAAAAAGAAAAAAAAAGAAACAGTATACAACATGGTTATTCATACAAAATAAAATGGATGACTTTTTTTTTTTTTTTTTATAAAATGGACAAATAATTGTCTGTAGGGGGTTCCAACACATTTGCAAACCGAAAACACACACACACACACACACACACACACACACACACACACAAGGATATTTTTTTTCATGTTTTACCAAAAATAAATAATTTTGTTTGATTTTTTTTATTATTTGTAAAAATGTAAATAATTATTTAAATAATAATAAATTAATAAATAATTTAAAAAACATATGAACCTGTTTTTCCTAAAATCACACTTTTTGCAAAAAAAAGGATGAGAATTTTAATATAATAAACATTAAACAAAGAAAAAAAAACACATATATAAAAAAAATTAATAGGAACATAAAATATGAAATGGTTATTATGAAAGAATGTCGAAGTGTTTTTTTTATTTGGTTTTTGATTTTGCTTTCATATTTTAGTCATAGCTTTTTCTTGCTATATTTTTATTGCATCATAGATGTTCATTATATCTTCTCACTTTTTTGCAACAAAGATTTGTATTTTTTAGTTGCATTGTTTTATTTTTTTATCATACCTTTACCTTTTTAAGCATAGATTTTTATCTTTTTTTTCTTATAGCTATTTCATGGAGCTTTATTTTCATAGGCTTTCGTTTGAATTAAATTTATTAGTATTATTACAATAATACACTTTCATCAAAAGTTTTATTGAGATGTTTTTTCCATCCTAGTTTTTGCCTTTTATTGGTAGATTTTCATCGCATCATAGATTTCCATTGTAACATCTTTCTTTGATGAACCACTATTTATTGAACTTTTTGCTATTCATAATTTTTTTAAACACAGATTTTTTACAATACTTTCTAGCATCTGCATGACAAATGTTGTAACATATATTCATTTTTATTTGTAGGTTTTTTTTAATCAAACCTTTACCTTTTTTATCATATTTATCATATTAGTCCATTATTGTCTTTTTTTTTTGTGTGTAGTTATTTCTTGGAGCTTTGTTTGCATAGCTATTTTTTTTGTCTTTGCTTTTGCCTTCATATTTTTGTCCTAGATTTTTCTTGCTATATTTTCATTGCTTCAGATTGTCCTTGTAGCTTTTCCTTTTTCTTCATAAATCTTTATTTATGGATTTTTATTTTTATTTTTTTGCTAAATATAATTGTCATCTGTAGATTTTAATTTTGCACATTTGCTTCCAAACATCTAGTTTACATTGATGGGGTTTCTTTGTTTGTTTGTTTTTTTATGTTGACCTAAATTTTCATTTCTTTAAAAAAATAAAAGAATAATCCCATAGTTTCTAGTCTCATTTTTGTATAGTTATTTTATTATAACTTTTCTGCTGTCTTTTCTCTTTTTATCACTGATATTAGCTTTTTATTGTGTTTATATTAGTCTTTCAATGTTTTGTTTTTTTATTAATAATAATAACAATACTTTTTTGGTTGTTTGGTTCTATTGTAAGCTAAGCAGCACTTTTTTTGTATTAATTATAATCTGGATAATAAATCTGAGTCCTAGCTGTGTCATTGGGATGGTTTAGCAATTGTTGATATTTTTCCCCTTTCCTGTTTTTTTTACAGCCTGCTTTATCCCTACTCTTTTTTTTACCATGATGTTTAGCAAAAAAAAAAAAAAACTTTCTCTCTTTTGTATCTGATTTTGTGCTAAGGCATGAAAAACGGTTTATATTTATCCTCGCACACAGAGGGATGAATTAAAAAAAGGGCTGTCGGGGGTTTGCTAGCGTAGCCGACGCTAATTTGATCTGATGTGAGTTTTGTCGAGGACTGAAATGCCTTTCAGCCGAGGCGCTAACAGATCTGAGGGCAGAGACACACACACACACACACACACACACACACAAAAACAATTTGCTATGTCTATTTTTATTGCAGTTTCTAGAAAAAAAGTAAAAAAAAAAAAAAAACATATATACACACACACACACACACCACCAACTAAATGGTGTCCAATTAAATGCTGCACATCTTTGTTGTTGCACTACAATGCACCTTACTATTATTACAATTTATATATTTTGTATAGAAATTTGTATAATAATTTGTATATTTCTTAATTATATGTAGCTGTTAATTGTACTAGAGAGGCACCATCAACCGGAACCAAATTCCTTGTGTGCGTAAACATACTTGGTCAAATAAAGCTGATTCTGATTCTGATTCTGATTCTGATACACAATTTTGGTTTTGTCCTTTTTGTCTCATTGTGTTATAGCATTATTATTAAAACTTTTATTGTAACTTTTATTGTAGCTTATCATTTTTTTGTAGTTTTATTACAGCTACAAGCGTAGACTTCACTGTGGGTAAAATATTACAATTACAATAAAATATTAAAACAATATAAAATAAAAATGTACAAAGAAAAAGATATTAGAGAAAAGTATGAAGCAGGCAACAACTACACAAACCTATGGAAATGAGGAAGGGAAATTATTGTAAAAAAAAAGAATAAACCAAAGAAAACAACACAAAATAAATGAAGCAAATATTAGAGAGAAGTAGATGACAGTATAGTGACATTTAAGATAATAATAATAATAATAATAATAATAATAATAATAATAATAATAATATGGAAGTAAAAGTATGCAAGTAGAGAAAACAGAATGAAGAATGGAAAATAATTAAAAGAAAAAGAACAGTAAAACAAGACTTTAAGAACGAAGAGTAGAAAAAAATTAAAGAAAACAATAGAAAATAAATAAAGAAAAATGTTAGAGAAAAGAAGACAACAATATAAGGAAAAAATAAATATGAAAGAAAAACTTAAAGTATGAAAGTAAAAGTATGCAAAGGAGGGAGATAGAAAAAAGAATGGAAAATAATAAAAAATGAGACTGTCGCAAAGAATAAAGGAAAAGTATTGTTGAAGAAGAAATAAAACAAAAACAATAAAAATTAAATAATTCAGTAGAAAACAAAGACAGAACACAGAAGGAAAAATTATTAAATAAAAATAAAAAATAAAAAAAAATAATTAGAATCAAAGAAACACACAAAAATAAGACTATAAGAAAAGAAGGATTGAAGGAAGAAAAATTATTGTTAAATACAAATAAATGAAAAAGTAGAGGCCAAAATATAGGGAAATAAAAAAGGAAGATGAAAGAAAATGTAGGCGAGGGAAGGAGAGATAATGAGGAATGGAAATTAATAAAAACAACTACAAAGAAAAAAAGAAGGAAAATTACTTTTAAAGAAAGAAAAAAAACAGTAGATACATAAAGACAAATAAATAATAAAGTATGAAAGTACAAGTAAAACTATAAAAAAATACTATAAGAAAGGAAGTAAGGAGGAAATGTACTGTTAAAGAAAGAATAAATGATAGAAAATAAATAAATAAAAGTATTAAAAGAAGATAACATTAAAAAGTATAAACAAAAAAGTGTACAAGGATGGAAGATAGAATGAAGAAAGGGAAAAAAGACAAATAAGAGAAAAAAACACAAATTTAGATTATCAGAAAAGAAAGAAAGAAGGAAAGAAAAAATATAGAAAAGTACAGGATAATATAGTGAAATGAAAAGAAAAAAAACTACACAAAAATAAGAAAATGTATTGGCAAAGAAAGAAAAAAAACAAATTAAAGAAAACAATAGAAAATAAATAAAGAAAAAAATATTACAATAAAGTAAAGGACAATACGAAAAAATAAAAAAGGAAGATAAAGTATGAAAGAAAAAATAAAGAATGAAAGTAAAAGTATACAAGGAGGGAAGACAAAACAAAGAAAAATGATAAAAAAAAATATTTAAAAAAAGAATTGATAAAATACACAAAAAAAGGAAGGAAGGGAAATTGTTAATTAAAAAATAACAAAGAAACAATTGAAAATAAATAAAATAATATATATACAGTTATTGTTATGAAGAATGGCAAATGATTTAAAAGAAAAACAACAAAATTACAAAAAATAAGACTATAAGAAAGGAAAGTAGAAGACAATATAAGGAAATAAAAAGAGAAGAAAAAAAGAAGAAGGGTAGACAGAATGAAGAACGGTAAACAATCAAAAGACAATCGATAAAAAAAAGTAAGTAAGGAAGAAAATGTAGCGTTACTGAATGAATAAGTGAAAGTCAACAATAGAAAAACAGACGACAAAATAAAAATAAAGAAATAAAGAAAAGTGATTGGACATTTATCAATTATGTTACAATAAAAATGCAAAAAAAGAAATAAAAAATATTTGATTGAAACATTGATTGTTTTATTTCCAACAACCAAAGAAGCGTCTTCAAATTGATGCTGTAACAAAGTGAAATGACCTGAGAATCTAAAGTGCTTTCAAAAAAAACTTGAAAATTACTATTAATTAATGATTACATTTCTTTAGGAACTAAGAAGTTTAAGAACGAATTAGCTAACAATGCTATAATAATACAATCTGACAGTGTGTGTGTGTGTGTGTGTGTGTGTGTGTGTGTGTGTGTGTGTGTGTGAGAGAGAGAGAGAGCGAGAGACCTGAATATCAGTTAGCTTTAGCAGCAGTGTGTGATGATGCTAAGGACCCGTGTTGATTAGCAGGTGGGCGTGGTCACGTGTCCTGCTTTCACTCTGCGGGCTGCCTTCACTGGAGGCTCCACATGTCTGTGTTTAACCGTTCCCAAAAATAAACCAACAGACAGAGTAAGCTGTTTATAGCGACGTCATGCTACATTCTGTCTGTCTCTGTTAACACACACACACACACACACACACACACACTTAGTCTTTTTGCAGGAGTAACACTGCCCCCTCGTGTCCGTCTGTGGGACTGTGTTTATATAAGCAGCTTTTAAAAAGTGGGTGAAATTATTTCCGTTTACTTCAGGGTACGTCAAACGACACACAGACACACAGACACACACACACACACACACAGACACACACACACACACACACACACACACACACACACACACACACTGGCGTTAAAATGAAATAAATAAAACAACAATATTACAGAAACGGAAGGCAAAATGAATAGGGAAATAAACAAGGAAGACACAAGAAATAAAAAATACAGTACAAAAAATTGGACTGAAACGAAGTCAATATAAAGAAAGGCAAAGAATTTAAATACAAAAAGAAAATACTGGGGAAAAAAAATTCTAAAAGAAAAGTAAAAATAGAGAAAGATAAAGTATTGCTAAAGAAAGAATAAATTAAATAAAACAATAGAAAATAAATATATAAAAAATATTGGACAAAAGAAGGGAAAACAAATATGGAAATCAAAAGGAAAAAAATAAGTAATAACGCAATAATTGAGTAAGAACACAAGGGAAAAAAACTGAAAACTGAAATTGTATATCTATTATGTTACAACAAAAACAACGCAAAAAAAACAAAGCAAGAAAAATGTTAATTACGTCTAACTAAAAATGTATGCTGCTAAAGCAATTATCATCTGATAAAAAGACATAAAAAATTGAAAAAAATAAAAGTGGATTTATTAGAGAAATAAATACAAATAAATATATAATAAATGAATGAAATAATAATAAATTGCAAAAATAATCAAATAATCTTTAATCTTTAAGCTTAAAAATGTAACAAAAACAAAGAAGTTGAGAGAAATGTGTATAAATAGACAGTTACTAAAACGTAAATTAAAAACTGAAAGATACCTTGAAAATTGGAATTAATCTGACAATTAAAATTTATAGAAAAAAATCAATGAATGAAAAAAATGAATGATAAGTGAAAAGTAAATAAAAACAGAAAAGAGTAGATAGAATAATCAGAAAATAAAATAATAATAAAACAAATACTAAACACGGGAATTATTTAAAAAAATCCTAATACATGTGCTTTTACCAGAAAGAAAGAAAAAAAGAAAGAAAGAAAGAAAGAAAGAAAGAAAACAAAAATAAGAAAGTAAGAATCATTAATGAAAATATACAAATCAGAAAACAGAAAATAGGGGATGAATACAATAACCTGAATATAAAATAATAAACAAACAAACAAAAAAACCCAAATGAATATAATAAAAAAGACAGTATTTTAAAATTCATGCTCTTATCATCTGAAAATTAATTCACAATTGTAATTCAAATCTGACAATTAAAACTGGACAAGAAAAAAAGTAAGAAAATAAGAAAAAATACAAAATAAACAAAGACAAATTTTATAGTGAAGTCATTGACAATGCAACCAAAAAATAAAAAACTTAGCATATAGAAGAAAGAAAGAAAAAATCTGAAAAAAGAAAGAAAGAAAGAAAGAAGCATGTCACTGTTAAAGTCACTATCACCTGAAAACCTAAAGATGTTTTCAAAAATAACTTGAAAAATTGGCTTCAAATTGGTATTAATAGCTAACAACAAAAAGAGAAGCATATAGAAAAAAGACGCAAATAAGAATGAATAAATGATGAATAAATTATGATTTTTTTAATGAATGATAAAAAATACAAATAATAAGAAAGTAAGTAAGAAAGAAAGAAAGAAAGAAGCAAAGAAAGAAAGAAACAAAGAAAAAAAAGAAAGAAAATAATGAATGAAGAAGGGAAATAAATAAAACAGAAAACAGAACACAAAACATAAATGAATAGAATAATCTGAAAATAAATAATAAAGAAAAAAATATATCACAAATATACTCTGTAAAATCTATTTAAAAAAAAGAAAGAAGTTGAGAATGTAGGCCAGGGAGGTTGGGGAAGTTTGTCTGTTCTGAACAGTATTGTTTGATGGAAGATGATAAGATGATGGTAGAAAATGGAAGAGCTAAACCAAACAGTCAGATAATGTTGTAACCAATAAAAAAAAGAAAGAGTTGAGGTTACTTTAGCAGGAGAGGCTTACGGCTGCACCACTAACAGCTGGAGTTATTTCTATAAAGCGCCGCAGCAATAAACTGACACAGCACAGTGAAAACAAACGCTTTTTCTTTGTTAAAAAAGAATCCCTAACGTGTGACTCAGTGGAAGTGAGAAAGCTAGTGATGGCACTTATGGGACGCCATAAGGGTCAGCTGATAGAAGAGCTACTCTTTATCAGGACACTAGTAAAGGCTTGTAACTGAGCTGTTGTTGGCATGTTGGTGCAATTCAAAGTAAAAACATCTATGAAAGGAAGAAAGAAAAGAGAGCAATTATGTTTTAGTATTTCAAAATAAATAAAAGAAAACAATTGATTGATTAGGGGAAATAAAGAAAAGACATTGGTCTTTCTTACATATTACAACAAAAACAATAAAAAAAAAAAAAACTAAAACAGAGACATAGATTGGGTCAAATGTCCACATATGGAAATGAAATATGCTTTTGGAAAATAAGTTGCAAATTTGACAAGAAAATGTCATAAAATTCTTCAAATATAAATAACAACTAAGCACAAAGATAAAATCAAAATGGCAGCAAAAAAATGATAAAAAAAAACAACAGAAACTAAAGACTCTAAAGATGGATAAATCAAATCAATATTAGAGAAAAGAAGTGGTAAATGAATAGTGAAATAAAAAAACAATAATAACTAAATTAATAATAATAATAATAATAATAATAATAATAATAATAATTATTATTATTATTATTATTATTATTAAAATATAATTTATTATTATATTATTTTAATATAAAAATATAATAAAAGTATTCAAATAACTAAGCCAATGGATGAAAACAAAAAAAGAAATAAATAAACTATGGAATGAGTAGAAAAAAACAATATATAAAATAAATTTATAAATAAAGGAAGGAGATGAAAAGAAAAAGAAAATGGAAATAAATTTTAAAAAAGCAGAAATTAAAGAACGAGTAGAATAAAAAAAGCAAAACAGGCAGTGCTACTGTTTTAATTACAAACACAAAAAAGTAAAAAAAAACTAGCAAGCCAACAAAAAAGTCATCGAAGAAAAGTCAAAGAAAACAATATATAAAATAAATACAACAGTGGGGCAAAAAAAGTATTTATGCAGCCTCTGATTGTGCAAAGTTTCCTTACTTCGGAAAAGATGGAGTATTGATTCGTCGGTTCTTTTCTTCTTGGTGCGGAAGGTGAAGAAGTAGAGAGAAAGATGAGAGAGGTTCTGTAATTTTCATCAAGCTACACTTCATCTATGAGAGACAAAATGAGGGACAAAAATCCAGGAAAATCACATTGTAGGATTTTTAAAGAATTTAATTGTAAATTATGGTGGGAAATAAGTATTTGGGTCAACAACAAAAGTTCAACTCAAATACTTTGTAACATAACCTTTGTTGGCAATGACAGAGGTCAAACGTTTCTGTAAGTCTTCACCAGGTTGGCACCACACTGTAGCTGGTATTTTGGCCCATTCCTCCATGCAGATCTCCTCTAGAGCAGTTGATGTTTTTTGGCAACCACGGAACTTTTGCAACTCCCTCCACAAATTTTCAGATCGAGGGAGATTATCAATGGTCTTGTATGTCTTTCCATTTTCTTACAATTGCTCCCCACAGCTGATTTATTCACACACCCAACCTGCTTGCCTATTGTTAGATTCACTCTTCCCAGCCTGGTGCATGGTCTACGATTTTTTCTTCTTGGTGTCCTTCAACAGCTCTTTGGTTCTTGGCCATGGTTGAGTTTGAAGTCTGACTGTTTGAGGCTGTGGACAGGTTGTCTTTTATACAGATAACGAGGTCAAACAAGTGCCATTAATTACAGGTAACGAGTGGAGGACAGAAGAGCTTCTTAAAGAAGAAGTAGAGTTACAGGTCTGTGTTGAGCCAGAAAATCTTGCTTGTTTTGTGGGGTGACCAATACATACTTATTTTCCACCATAAGTTACAATTAAATTCTTTAAAAAATCCTTACAATGTGATTTCCTGGATTTTTTTTTCCTCATTTTGTCTCTCATAGTTGAAGTGTAGCTATGATGAAAATTACAGACCTCTCTCATCTTTCTAAGTAGGAGAACTTGCACAATCAGTGGCTGACTAAATACTTTTTTGCCCCACTGTATAAATAAAGAGATGAAAACAAAATGAAAATGAAAATAAATGAAAAGAGAAAGCAGAAATTAAAGAAGGAATATAATTTAAAAAACAGACAGTTCTACAGATTTTATTACAAAAAACAACTAAAATCCTAGCAGCCAACAAAAAAGAAAGACAAGAAAGTCAAAGAAAACAATATATAAAAGAAATATATACATAATAAAAATATATAAAAGAAACGTAGGGAAAAACAAAAATAAAAAAGAAGACAGCGTAATGAAAGGAAAACAGTTGAATGAAAAGAACACAGAATACAAACAAAACTTAAGGCAGTATAAAAAGACAGGAAAACAATATAAAAAGATTAACAAAATATAAGAATAAAAGAAAGAACAAATAAAATGTTATTATAAAAGACAGTGGAATAAAACAATAGATAAACACAAAAACCAACAGATCAAATAAAAAATAAATAATAAGAGAAAACAGGAATCATCCAGACAAGCTTTTATAACAACACAAGAAGTATAAACATAGTTTTTTGTCAGCCTACTTAAAAAAAAACAATAAACATTTAAATAAAAATGAAAAGAGAAAAGTAGGGGGAAATAAATAGGGGAAAATAAAGCAGGGACAAAAGAAAAACGTTTGAAAGGAAGACAGGATAAAGAAAGGAAAACAATTAAAAGAAAAGGACACAGTATACAAACAAAATATACAAATAAAAGAAAGGCAGTAAGGAATAAAGAACAAAAAGTATCATCCAATAAGGAATTCATTAAAGAAAAAATATATAAACCATGGAAAATTAAGAACTAAAATAATTAGGGGAAATAAAGAAAAGAGATTGGCAGTTTAAAAAACATGCTGCTACAGTCACTATCATTAGAAAATATAAGTGATCTCAAAAATAAACGTGAAACATTGACTGAAAATTCACATAAATGTCTTGAAATAACAGCTAAGCATATAGACAGAAACAAAAAAGAAAATACAAAGAATAAAAACATAACATGGAAACTAGAGAAAAAGCAGATGGTGCTACTTTTTCTATTTAACACAAGTAAAAACTTGTGACATAAGAACGTAAAAGAAAACAATATTTACACTTACATGTACAGCATTTAGCAGACGCCCTTACCCAGAGCGACTTACAATTGGTACAGTCTTACAGTCCAAGCAATTGTGGGTTAAGGGCCTTGCTCAAGGACCCAACAGTGGCAGTTTGGCAGAGGTGGGATTTGAACCCTGGACCTTCTGGTCCATAGTCCAGTACCTTACCCGCTAGGCCACCACAGTCCATATATATATGAAACAAATGTATAAATACAGAAATAAAACTGAGAAAAGTGATTCAAGTGTTTCAAAAAAATGAATAGGGAATTTAAATGAATATAAAAGAAAATAAAATAGAATAGAAAGACAGAATAAGAAAGGAAAACAATTAAAAGAAAAGAACCGAGAGTAAAAAAACATGAGAATAAAAAACAACAAAACAATACAAAAAAGACAAGAAAAACATATCTATAGACATTTTTGGGTCTAGTTTCCATTTAAAAAAATAGTATGTATGTTTTTAAAGTCACTATCATCTGAAAATATGTTTTCTTTTCCTTCTTCTTCTTTTTGGTGGACTACCAACTCTAAAAATCAGAAAATTGAAAGGGTGCTGGAAAAGATGGCACTACCACTCTCCGCACTGGCACACAGTCTGACTGAGTCCAAACTGTTTAGAGACGGTCGTGTAACCCTCTCCAGTCTGGAGAGCATCAGTGCCGGCTGGCCGAGTAAAGAGCTTGGAGCTCTGCTGAATTTCTAGGCCGTTGTGTGGGAACCACTTTCTCTGCCAGACACTGTAGGAGGCTAGAACATTGATTTTCTTTTTAGTCTGTGACTAAGAATTCTTAAGCAAGTATTGGCAAGACTGCACTTCTGAGAGCAGGACTATTTCCACATGTTGTTCCCTGCTGCTGGCTGGCCATTGCCCCGGCCTTTCCTGCCCTGCCCCTTCCAGGGAATTTCCCGCCAAAGCTTGGAGGCTCCTACGTGGTGCTGGACAGACTGACCAGGCGATGGTTCGCTCGGTCTAGATGCATTACTGCCAGGGCTCTGAGACAACCTTCTGATTGGGAGTCTGGTCCAACAGTCCAAAGGTTTCCTCATTGCTGAAGGCAAACACCAGTGAGTCCAGAGAGAGAGAGAATTCAGGTTGCCAGATCCTTAACCTTATCAGTGCCAGTGATGCTGAGCTTTTGACAGGTCTCGCTTGTACTCATGCAGGCCACATGGAATTGAAAATGCAGCAACAACAACAAGTCATAATAATAAGTATATAGACTAAAACAAAACAAAAATGGAAATAAATGAAAAGAAAAACAAAACCGAATTTTTTTTTAATTCCAACACAAGAAGTAAAAACCTACCATTTTTCAGCCAACAAAGAAAAGACAGTCAAAAATGTGAATGAAAACAACATATAAAAATAAACAAAAAAGCATTTTAAAAAGCAGTGGAAAATGAATTGGGAAATAAAAAAAAAGATAAAAGAAAAAAGGAAAACAATTAAACAATTAAAAGAAAAGACCAGAATAAAAATCATAAAAATATACAAAAGGAAGGAAGAAAAAAAAAAGTATTTAGGTATTGTGTGAAATAAAACAATAGAAAAATATGAAGGTAGAAACTTATTAGAGGAAATAAAGAAATTATATTAGTCATTTACTATATTACAACAAAAAATGCAAACAAAGGAACAACTAAAACAAAAAGTAAAAACTTAGCATTTTATCAGGCAACAACAACAAAAAAAGAAAAGCAAAAAAGGCAAAGAAAACAATATAAAAAATAATCATATTAATACAGAAAAAAGTACTAGAGCAAAGTAGGGGAAAATCAATCAAGACATAATAAATGAAGATATAAGAAAAATAAAATAGGAAAGGAAGACAGCGTAAAGAAAGGAAACAATTAAAATAGTGGAGAATAAAAAACATAAGAATTAACAAAAGGAATGAAGATTTTTTAGAGTATTATTAAAGAAAGAGACGTGAAAGAAAACAATAGAAAAATATGAAGAAAGCATTCTGTCAGCTTACAAAAAATGTCAAGAGTCAAGCAAGTCAAAGAAAATAATATATGAAATAAATATATAAAGAAAGATAAAAAATATTGGAGAAATAAGAAAGGACATAAAGGTTAGAGAATATTAACATAAACTGGACGTCATAAAAGGGCATACTATGTAGGGTGTCCCAATATTTTTGCCCATATATATCCCATATATTGAATGACTTTTTTCAAGGCAATGGGACTGTAAGGCCATATAATGTAATGTAATGCAATACCAATCTTTGGCCACCAGGTGGCGGCACATGCATGTGTTTGAATACCAGTACAGTGCTGCTGGGTTAATGGAGAGTGAAGGAAGTTATTAGCAAGGAACACTAATTTTCACGACCCTATTTTTTTCTTCTTTTTCTTTTTTTTTCCCCTTTGTTATTATTCATTTCAAGCTTTTTAAAATCCGAGACCAGTCTGGCGGTCAGATTAATCTTCCACACCCAAACCGGATTATGGATTTAAACGCTTGGACGACCCAGATATAAAAAAAATTAGAAAGCGCCACCCTCATAATCTGCCAGATTAATGTCCTGAATGAAGAAAGTACATTTGGGGGAAAATCATTTATAAAAAGGGGACAGAGAAATATTTAAAATATTTAAAAAATAAATAAATATCTAAAAAATAATCCCGGAAATATGTGCTCTTTCTTGCCCATTTTTTTGTTTTTACTTACTACTTATTTAGTACTTTTATTCTTTTTTTGCAGCAACACTGAGAGTTAATTTATTCCTACACAATTAATCCGCTGCTGCTTTTTATTACTCCATTAGTGGACTTGGAATGTTAGTAATTGCACACCCACACACACACACACACACCCACACACACACACACACACACACACACACACCCACACACACGCGTTAACTAGTCATTTGGCTGGTTAAAAAATGCATTTTTTAAAAAACACTCTGCAGGGGGCCAAGGAGAGAATTTAGCTCGATGTTAATTAGCAAGGAACCCAATGGTGTATCAGATGAGCGTCATGCTGAGAGTGTGTGTGTGTGTGTGTGTGTGTGTGTGTGTGTGAGTGTGTGAGTGTGTGTTTTGCCAGCACTGATACCAAATCACCTATTAGTTATTAGTTAAAGTAATTAAGTACAATTACACAACACTTATGTAAGCCAAGAAACAATTTCAACAACAGGGTCCAGACCCTATCCCATACTTCACTGGGTGCAGGTGGGACCGCAGACTGGGACCCCAGGGCTGGAAGGGAGCTCGGTTATTTTTTAAGTAACCCTGTGTCAGGGGGCTATACCAATTTGCTCAGTGGCCGGTGTTTCCATGGCAACCATTGGCATGGCAACAAGCTAAGTACGTCAGTAAAAAGAAACCTGAGGTAACTTCCAAGCAACTAAAGGTCTCTCTCGTATCTAAGCCTTAGACGACAGGAGATCCAAGCGATAGTGGCGTCCAGGCTACAGTAACCCAAAACCGAAAGGAGCTGAGCTAGAATACGTTTTTTTCCTTAGGTCTTCATAAAGAAAAACATAACATATATAAAGATTTCTGGGTCAAATTGACAATTAAAAAAAGCGTCTTAAAATTTATTTGATTAAATTCATGATTATCTGAAAATCTAAAATAAACTTAAAATTTAAAATTGATTTAAAACTGGCATAAAAGTGTTTAAGTAACAGCTAATCATATAGACAAGAAACAACAAAAAAAAAGAAAAAGAGAAATAAAAGGAGAAAAGAAAAACGAAAGAATGAGTTGTAATAAAATAAAAACAGAAAGTGTTGCTGTTTTTCTATGCAATGCAAGGAGTAAAAACCCAGCATTTTGTCAGCAAACAAAAAAGAATGTCAAGAAAGTCAAAGAAAACAGTATATAAAATAAATATATAAATATAGAAAAATCTTAGCTTAGTTATTTTATGAGCGTATTTGTTTGTAGGAACCCAGGGTAACTTCCAAACAACTGAAGGTCTCTCTCATATCTAAGCTTTAGATGACAGAAGATCTGGATCTGGCCAAAAACTGAAAGGGCTGAGCTAGAACAACTTTCTTTTTCTTCGATCTTGTAAGTAGTTATGCTATTTTATGAACATAGTAGTTCGTCAAGGAACCCTTAGAGGACAGAAGATCTGAGCAAAGGTGTCGTCTTGGCTGCAGTCGGCAAAAACCTGAAGATGAACTTACGCTAGAATAGTTACATTATTTTGTGAACATAGTAGTTTGTAATGGAACCCGAGATAACTTCCAAGCAACTAAAGGTCTCTCTCATACCTAAGCCTTATTAGGATAGAAGTTCCCAGTGATGGTGACATCCTGGCTGTAGTGGCCAAAAACCCGAAGGGGCTAAGCTAGAATAACTTACGCTACAATAGTTATGTTATTTTACATAAATCGTAGTTCCTAAAGGAACCCGGTGTAACGACAAAGCAACTGAAGGTCTCTCTCGTATCTAGGCCTTAGAGGACAGAAGATCTGGATCTGGCCAAAAACCTGAAAGGGGTGAGGTAGAATAAGTTTTTTTCTTAGGTTTACGATACTGTTTAAAGATTGAAGGAACTATTTCAGGTGGGTGGGGGAATCACTTAACATTTAAAGCAACAGGTCCTCAAAACGGACTGTTCTAAAAAAAGGTGCTGTTTTAGACAGAGTGACAATTTGCTGCTGTCTTTGATCGATGTGCTATTTTATTTATTTATTTATTTATTTTTTGGACCAAGACATTTTACAGAGACCCCAGGGAAGTGTGAGAACACTCAGAAGCAGCGCTGTCATATGTCACCTTTAAAGGGTCGTTCCTCAGTCTGATTTCTCGCGGTTGCTTCCCAGGAAAAAAATTAAAACCTCCGTTTTTTTTTTTAACACACAGCTCCGGCAACATCTCTCTTGTTGAAATAAAAAAAAGGGAGAAATAAAGAAAGAAATAAAAAAGAGACAGCTCTCGAGGGCTCTTCGTGGAGAGCGGATTGTCGTTGCGTGAGTCATTCGCCGCTGTCTGTGGGGTTTGTGTGTTTCTTTTTTTTTAAAGTCAGAACGAGAGCATTACCTCGCTAAACTCGTGCATTTTTAATGGGCGAGCGGCTGCTTTTATCTTTGAGCGCACACAGAGGAAGCGATAAACAAATAGCAGTGGAGTTAAGATCCCCGCCGATTACACAGTGCCGACGGAGAAGGGAAAGGAAACGCTAGTGTGGAAATCAAGCCAGGTTCAAAGCCGCCTGTCCTTTTCCTTGACACTGGGAATCCCAACAAAGAATGTGCCCGAACACAAAACCCCAAACTTATCCCCTAACACCTAATGGTGGATGACCAGCCATGTAGAGGCAAAGAGGGGATGCCTTTCCTGTGCAGTGAGACAAACAAGGCTATAAAGAAAGTTGAGGAAACCTCAAAAGGGGCATCAACGATGCCAAGCACAAATACTAATGAGACCTTGAGGAACACTCCGTGAATAACAACCCTTCATTACAAGGAGCCTCGACGACTGGTGCTCTCCTGCATCAAATCCATCATCCCCCTCTCCCTTCTCATGTCCTCATCTTCATCACTCCTTCCAGCCATCAGATGCCCAGGCCACCTGCAAGGCTGAGCTGCTTGACATTCCTTCAGGAGTGGCCCCTCGTCAAGACCTTGACACCTCCCAGAGGAACTCTGCCATCTGACCCTCTGGAAAATCGAGAAACCTTGGAGTTATTTTTGGTGGCCAGGTAAAGTTTCCTGGACATATCTCCAGGGAAGCCACCCAGGCTCTCGTGGCAGGTCCTCTGATTTGTCACCCTCTCAACTAATTCAGAATGCAGCAGCACATCTAGTCTTCCCATGGCCCCCACTGCTGTGTTCCCTTCACCAGCTCCCTACCAAACCAAATTTGGAGCCCGCCCTTATTTCAGGATTGTGGTGGCAGCAGGGCAAGCAAGGAAGCCCAGGCATGTCTGTGCCTCTTAACTTCTATAAACTCCTCCAGCGAGAGATTTAATCACTCCAGAGGGTCCTGGGTCTACCTCGGAGCCTGCTCCCAGTTGGCAATGCCTGATACACCTCTAGTGGGAGGTGTCCTGTATGCACCCTCAATTTGCTCCTCTCAATGCGAATACGCAGCAGTTGTGCTCCGAGCTCTGTGCCCCGCAACTTCTACCAACTTCTCAACCAGCTGCTCCCAGGCCAGCTGGGTCTACCCCGGGACCTCCTCCCAGTTGGCAGTGCCTGGTACACTTCTAGTGGGAGGCATCCATTATCAGATGACCGAACCACCTTAACTGGTTCCTCTCAACGTGAAGGGGAGCAGCGGTTGTACTCTGTGCCTGACAACTTCTACCAACTCCTCCTAGGAGATCCCCAGCTGCTCCCAGGCCAGCTGGGTCTACCACGGGACCTTCTCCCAGTTGAGGCATCCTGGATGTAGGGTAGGGCCTTGACCTATCCTGTCGATACATGTGCCGTTAGGATCACAGGGGCCAAGTTGTGACCAATTTGCAATCACATCATTTTCCTTTCCCCTTTCTACCTAGCTTTTTTCACTTCCCATTTCTTCTGCCTTTTCTCTTTTTTGCATTTTTTCTCTTTTTGTTTATTATCCAGAATTATTGTTATTCAAAACAATTTTTTTCCAAATTTTTTCTATATTTTTTATTTTTTCCTTTTATTTTATTTATTTTCCTTTATTCATATTTTTTTCTCCTTCTTTACTTTTTTCTGGGTTTTTTGGTTAAATTCTATTATACCTATCTAGCTTATTTTGCATTCAATTTTCTCTTCCTTTCTTTCTTTTTCTTTCTCTCTTTTTATTTATTACCCATACTTTTTGTTATTCCAAATATTTGTCATCTTTGTTTTTCTCTTTTTCCCCCAACCTCTTTATGCATTTTTATTCATAATCTTTATTTGTATTTTAATCAGCCTTCCTTTTATTTACAAGAATGAGAGGAAAGTAAAGGTCCTTTAGCCTTCCTCATTTTAATTTTTTTTTTTACAGATAAAAAGTCCATGCTGTCGCTTTTCGGCCTTTCATTTATCAACCCAGGAAGTAGAATTGATTCCTTTTTCATCTTTCTTCACTTTTTTTCCTGCTACATTTGAATTTATGTCACTTTAAACAATTAGCTTTCTTGATTTATTTCTGCATAGATTTTTCTTTTTTTCATTTTTAATTGATTTACTTATGTTAATCTATGTTAGTGCTCACTTGAAAACATTTATTTGTGTATTAAAACCAGTTATAGTAAATTAATAGTTTATTAAAGTTTTAATTTAGCTACTTTTTTATTGAATCGATTCTTTCTTTTTTCTACATTTTGATGTATTGAAAATTTGTAATCTAAATAGTGTAATTTATTATTTGATTTCTTTTTAATTGATTTATTTATTTGAACATATTAATTTCTCACTTGCACATGTTTATTTATTAATTAAAAAATAATACAAAATATATGAAAAAATATTAAATATTTAATTTATATAATTTTTATTTATGAATACAGAAATCTTCATATTCTTTTCTTCATGTTTGTTTTTTTCATTCTGTTTTATATATATATATATATATATATATATATATATATATATATATATATATATATAAAACAATAATAACATTAATAATAACATCTATAATAATAACATTAAAAAAGCAATGAAAGTAAGCTATATTTCATTGCTTTTTTAATGTTATTATTATAAAAACTCCACTACGTGGTTTGGTACAAATTTGCCCTCGGGGGTACGTTTGTTGGCCCCGTACGCATCATTAAATTGCCCCTTGGTCAGGCTCTGGTGGATCTGTGTGACTCCTGCAGCATCTGGCCGGGTCAATTATCTCCTGGCAGATAATGTTTCATGAGCATGAGTTCGTTAATATTTAATGAGTCAGGTTCTCACCCGCAAGCCGCTAATGCTAATTCTGCTAAAAAAAACTGATCATCGACTGCTTTCCCCAGCTGAACCTGCAGCCAGCATGCCATGTTAGCATCTGCCAGAAAGCCAGCACAGAATGCGGAAGCAAAAATTCACAACAACAAATTACAACTGGGCCATTGTAGCTGACACCGTACACGTTCCGCTAGCGTTTTTAGTCGTTTTCAACTTTTTACATACTCTTTTTCCTCTTTCATCATTATGTACATTGAGGCAAAAAAGTAGTTTAGTCAGCCACTGATTGTGCAAGGGGGGGGGGGTGGAAGGGTATAAAGGGGGAGAGGGCAAAGGAGGGAGTGGAAGGAGGAGGTGAAGGGTGGTGAGGGGAACCGAGGGGGGGGGGGCAAGGCTGGCAGAGGCCTAAGGGGGAAGGAGAGGGGAGGCTGTAAGTGGTAGGGGAAAGGAGGGCAGAAGCTAAGATGGGGCAAAGGAGGAAAAATTTTCTCCTACTTAGAAGATGAGAAGAGGGTTCTGTAATTTTCATCATAGCTACACTTCAACTATGAGAGACACAATGAGAAAAAAAATCCAGGAAATCACATTGTAGGATTTTTAAAAAGAATTTAATTGTGGAAAAATAAATCATGGTGGAAAATAAGTATTTGGTCACCCACAAACAAGCAAGATTTCTGGCTCTCATGGACCTGTAACTTCTTCTTTAAGAAGCGCTCTTCTGTCCTCCACTGGTTACCTGTATTAATGGCACCTGTTTTTTTTTTTGAACCTCGTTACCTGTATAAAAAAGACACCTGTCCACAGCCTCAAAAACAGTCCAGACTCCAAACTCAAAACATGGCCAAGACCAAAGAGCTGTTTGAAGGACACCAGAAAGAAAATTGTAGAACTGCACCAGGCTGGGAAGAGTGAATCTACAATATGAAAGCAGGTTGGTGTGAATAAATCAACTGTGGGAGCAATTGTAAGACATAATAAGACCTTTGACAATCCCCTCGATCTGGGGCGCCTCGCAAGATCTCATCCTGTGGGGTCCAAATGATCATGAAGAAAGGTGAGCAAAAATCCCAGAACTACACGGAGGGACCTGATGAATGACCTGCAGAGAGCTGGGATCAAAGTAACAAGGCTACCATCAGTAACACACTACGCCGAGAGCGACTCAGATCCTGCAGTGCCAGGCGTGCCAACCTCCTTAAGCCAGTACATGTCCAGGCCCGTCCTGAAGTTTGGCAGAGAGCATATGGATGATCCAAGAGGATTGGGAGAATATCAAATGTGGTCAGATGAAACCAAAATAGAACTTTTTGGGTAAAAACTCAACTCATCGTGTTTGGAGGAAGAAGAATTCTGAGTTTGCATCCCAAGAACACCGTACCTCTGTGAAGCATGGGGGTGGAAACATCATGCTTTGGGGCTGGTTTTCTGCAGAGGGGACAGGACGACTGATCTTTGTTAATGGAAGAATGACCGGGCCATGTATCGTGAGATTTTAAGGCCAAACCTCCTTCCTCAGTGAGACCATTGAAGAGGAACGCGGCTTGGGTCTTCCAGCATGACAATGATCCCAAACACACACGCTCTGGCAATGAAGGAGTGGCTCCGTAAAAACCATTTCAAGGTCCTGTAGTGGCCTAGCCAGTCTCCAGACCTCAGCCCCATAGAACATTTGAGGAGGGAGTTGAAAGTCCGTGTTGCCCCAAAACATCACTGCTCTAGTGAAGATCTGCATGGAGGAATGGGCCAAAATACCAGCTACAGTGTGTGCCAACCTGGTGAAGACTTACAGGTAACGTTTGACCTCTGTCATTGCCAACGAAGGTTATGTTACAAAGTATTGGGTTGAACTTTTGTTGCTGACCAAATACTTATTTTCCACCATGATTTACAATTAAATTCTTTAAAAATCCTACAATGTGATTTCCTGGATGTTTTTTCTCATTTTGTCTCTCAAAGTTGAAGTGTAGCTATGATGAAAATTACAGACCTCTCTCATCTTTCTAAGTAGGAGAACTTGCACAACCAGTGGCTGACTAAATACTTTTTTGTCCCACTGTATAGCAAAAATAATACTTCTTGTTTGACAATACCTTTTTTGTTGTTGTTGATCTTCTTTTTTTGCACTTTTAAAAGTAAGTAATTCATGTTTCTTTTTCAATCTTTATATTTATTATTTATTTATTTTATTCTTTTTTTAATAATTCCAGGATCAACTCTCTTTGCTTATTATCAATACTTTTTTATGTTATTCCAAAAAAAACCTCACTCCCCTTATTTTGTTTATAATCTTTCTTTCCATTTAATTGTATTATTTTTCTTTTATTTATTTGTTCTCTTCAATTATTCACATCATTTTTAGCTTATTTTTTTTTTTCATTTTTCACCATCTTTGCTTTTTTCCCTTCATACCTAGATTAGCTTTTTTCATTTCACATTTCTTTTTCCACTCTTTTTTTTACTTTTTTGTTTTGTTTTTTTCTTTCCTTTCTTTCTCTATTTATTTCCTTTTTTCTCTTCCTATTTCTTCTTCCTTTCTTTTCTTTTTATGTTTTTCTTTTTCCTTTTTTCTTTCTCTCTTTTTATATTGTTTGTTTCCACACTTATTCAAAATATTATGTAATGTTCTTCAAAATAATATTTTTCTTGTTTTTTCTTCCAAATTATTTTCAGTCTTTCTTTAATCTATTTTCTTTTTTATTTTCATTTTTATCATTATTTATTTAATTCCCTTTTTCCTTTATTCACATATTTTTTTCCATTTCTTTGCTTTTTTCTATTTAATTTTTATTCTGTTACATCTATCTAGCATATTTTCACTTCCCATTTCTTGTTCCTTTCATTTCTTTTATCAAGTTTATTCATTGTTTCTTTCTGTTTGTTTTTCATCTACACGTTTTATATTATTCATTAAGTTTTTATTTTTTTATTTTTTCCTCTCCGTTTATTTGAAATTTCTTTATTTTTTTCCAAGTATTTTGTTTATTTTTGTTCATAATCCTTCCTTATATTAATTTTATTTCTTCTTTTTTAAATTATTATTTTCTTTGTCCCCTTTGCTTCCTTTATTCACAAATTTTCCTTGATTTTTTTTTTTTTTTTATTCTGTTATATACTTCCCATTTCTTCTTATGTTCTTTTCTTTCTCTCTTTTTCCATTTTTTTCTTTCTGTCCTTTTTGTTTATTATCCTTTTTTTATTATCCTATGTTATTCAAAGTACTTTTTTCTCTTTTTTCTCATTTTGTGTTTTAATCAGCCTTCTTTTTATTTATCTTGATTTCGTTGATTTTCCTTTATTCACATAGCATTTTAGCATAGTTTTTTTTTGTTTTGTTTTCCTCGTTTTTTGATTTTTCTGTTTTTTACTCTTTTTTCTCTTCATTTCTGTTTTTACATACTTTTTTATCTTCACATTTCTTTTCTCTTTCTTCTTTTTGTGGTACTACATATTTTTTCACTCCCTGTCATATCTGAGATTATTTCTTTACTTTTCATTCAAATACTTTTATTTTTTATTCACGTTACCCTAGCATTAACTTGTTTTTATTTCCTTCATTTCTTTCTTTTACATAAATATTTCCTCTTTCATCATTATTTTACTTGACTTTTTTCACTCCCTTTGTTATTTGAGACTTTTGTTCTGAAGGATGAAAATAATATGTAGTGAAAAAGTTTTTAGATTAGTGCTTTTTTCTTATTTTTTTATTTTTATACTTTCTTTGTTGTACCTTTCCATTGGTCTACCTAATTTATATAGTTCACTCTTTTGAATATTTACAATTTTTATAGGTTATTTAACCTATTTTTTTTTTTTTCTTTGTTTTTTTTTTTATTCTGATTAGATATCCATATAGCTTTTTTCATTTCCCATTCTCCTTCCTTTCTTTTCTTCATTTCTTTTTAACCTTCCATACTTTTTTTCCCCACTCACCTTCTTATTTAGAATTATTTCTTTATTTTTTCTCAAATCTTTTTTTTCCACCTCTTTTATTTGTCTTTTAGATTTTTGAATTTATTTTTTAACTTAGTTTTTTATTTGATTGCTTTTCCTTCCATGCTCTTTTCATGTCTTGTTTTTTTGTTTTTATTATGTAAATATTTTTATATTCTTCTTCTTTTTCCCTTTATATTCATTATGAGTTGTCCTCCCTTTATTGTCCCGTTTGACCTCTTACTTTGTTTTTTTTTCTTTTTATACTTCCTGTTCTTTCTTTTTCACTCTTGTTGTTTCTTACCTTATGTAATTCTCTTCATTTTCCCTTTTCCATTTATTTGTATGTAGCTTCTTTTCACTTGCCATTTTTTCTTGCTGTCTTTATTGTTTCTGTTTATATTTTGTATTCTTTTTGTTTTTGTTTACCATCCAAAATTTTAAAATGTATTATGTAAAATGTATTAATTCTATTATTATTATTATCCCATACATATTTTCCTTTTAACCTCCTTTACATTTGACTTTCTTTCTTTCTTTTCTTTACTTTCTTTTCTTTACTTAGTCATATCTGAAATCCCCCCCTATTGTTTTTTTTTTGCTTTTTTTCCCATGTTATTTTTGGTATTTGAGACTTCCTTTTATTTAATTATTCACTGCTTTCCCTTTTCATCCTTTATTCCCTTTCCATACTAGCTGCATTCCTTTTCTTTCCAAAAATTTTTCTTTTCTTTTTTTTTTTTTTTGTTTCTGACAGTGCTGACTCAGTTCAGTGTGAGATCTGAGAGTTCGTTAGTGCTTCTCGCATTATTGAACATGGATTATTAAATATTCAGACTCTGTGCCAATAAAACCTGGACCGAATTGGAAAAATCTCCATTCATAAATAATTCAAAAAGAAGCTTCCGTTCATCTTTTATTACCTGCTTAGAAGAGATTCTAAGATTCCGACTCATTTCAGAGCTTTTAGCTGATAACACGTAGTGCTCATTTATTTATTTAAAAAACTGTGAAAAAGTGCACTAATAAGAATGTTCATTTATATTTGTATTAAGCCTGTCTTTTTCTACATTTTCTTTACTATGTTATCTCTGCATTCATTGTTTTAATCCTCTTGTTTTTTTATCCATTTAATCTTTCCTCTTTTTTGCCTCAACTGCTCTTATTATGGTTTTTTTTTTCCATTTTTATTTCCTTTCTTATTTTTTGTGTCTGTCTAAGGTTCTTTATCACAATTGAAATTTTGCTTAGGATTTCCAAATTTTGTTCATTTGTGTTTCATTCTCATTTTTTGGCCTGTCCTTAACTCTCAACCTTCTTTCCCTCATTTTTTTATCATCTTTTTTCCTAATGCTACCACCTTTCTTTTCCATTTCTTTTGCTACCATTTTCCATTATTTTCTTTCTATTCCTTCTGTCCTGCTTTTTTGCTCTTTATTAGTTGACCCCCTCTTAACTCATCATGTTTAATCTTACCCATTGCAAATGTTTTTTTTTTTTTGCTTTTCTTTGCTTTGCTTTTTTGGGATTCTTTCTTCATTTGTCTTTAATATTATTACAGTTTCTTTGTTGCTTCTTTAAATTGCGCCACCAAACTTTTATGTTCATATGTTCTTCCTTACCTTACTTCCTTTATTGTAAACATTTTTTCTCTGTCTTATTTTTTATTTGTATTCTAATTCTGTTATGTCTGTCTAGCTTCTTTTAACTTCCCATTTATTTTTCCTCTCTTTTCTTTTTTTACATTTACATTTTACATTTCATTTATTCTTTCCCTCTTTGTACTTATCATCTAACTACTTAACTCTTCTTGTTTCATCGCCTCAATTGCAAATTTTTTTTTGCTTTTCTTTGCTTTGCTTTTTGCACTTTTTCTTCCTTTATTTTTTTATACAGTACTTTCTTTGTTGTTTCTTTTCATTGCTTTGCCTAATTTTTATATTTCACTCTTTGAATATTTCCGATTGATTTTTTTCTTATCTTACCTATATTTCCTTACTTCCATTATTTTTTTATTTATTTTTTCTTTCTTTTTTCATTGTTTTCTTATTCTGTTATAGCTGTCTGGCTTCTTTTCACTTCATTTCTTTTTCCTTTCTTTTCTTTGTCTCTGATTACATTTTAAACTTTTCTTTCCTCTTTATGTCTATCATCTATACTTTTTAAACTTATATTATTCCATAGATTTTTTTCTTTTTTTTACCCCTTTCTTATTAGCATTCTTTTATTATTTTCCATTATTTTTACAAAATTGCCTTATTCTTGCTTTTATTTCACTCTGTCTCTTACATTTGGCCTTTTTACTTAGTCCTTATTTTTGTTTTCCATCGTATTCTTCTTTATATTGTATTGTATTTTGAATGAAACACTTTTTCTTGTCTCTTTCCTCTTACTTTTTATTCATTTCACTGAGATTTTCCATTGTTTCCTTTCTTACCTTACTATATTTCCCATTTATTTTTTATTCTTTTTTTCTTTCTTTTTTCATTGATTTCTTATTCTGTTATAGCTGTCTAGCTTATTTTCACTCCCCATTTCTTCTTCTTTTCTTTTTCTCTGTTTACATTTATTATTTTTCTTTCCATCTTCTGTTTAACATCCATACTGTTTAAACTTATATTATCATAGCTTTTTATTTAATTACTTCTTTATTTTATTTTTTTTCATTGTGCTCTTCTCTATCTACAGTGGGGCAAAAAAGTATTTAGTCAGCCACTGATTGTGCAAGTTCTCCTGCTTAGAAAGATGAGAGAGGTCTGTAATTTCCATCATAGCTACACTTCAGCTATGAGAGACACAATGAGAAAACAAATCCAGGAAATCACATTGTAGGATTTTTAAAGAATTTAATTGTAAATCATGGTGGAAAATAAGTATTTGGTCACCCACAAACAAGCAAGATTTCTGGCTCTCACTTTCTTGTTTATCGAATATTTCCGATGGTTTTATTTTTTACCTTACTATATTTCCTTACATCATTTTCTTTCTTTCTTTCTTTCTTTCTGTCTTCCTTACACTCAACTCTTATATTTACAATGCAGGAACATTGGACTAGAAGGAAAGAAAGTACCTAAAGAAATCGAAAAACAAAGATGAAAGCATTAAAAAAGAAAGACAGAAAAATAAATGATTAAAAAGAAAGACAAAAAGGAGCTCTTTCATCAAGTATTTCATTCAAAGAACAATTAGATAAAGAAGAATGCAATGGAAAAATAAAGAAAAATTAAAGAAATAAGTAAAAAGCTAAGCATGAATATATATGAAAACAAAAAAAGAGACAGAGTGAAATAAAGGCAAGACTAAGGCAATTTACTTAAAATTTATTTCACTTTCTCAATTCCATCTACATTCACTTTTTTTATTTGACTTTCTATCTCTCGTTTCAGGTTGTCTATTTTTTTTAGCTTTCTCTCTCTTGCACACGTTTCCCTTTTCCTTTTTTCTTTATTCCTTCTCTCTGTTGTCTTCTTTTTAACACTGAAGGATTTAAAGGAGGGTATTGTTTATATATATAATACATAAGCTGTCACCCCTTACACAAGCTCTGGGTTAGGTTCTTGTCAGTCTGTCATCCAGCCACGTGCTAAATCCTTTCTTAAAAAAATATTTCCAGTGCCCTTTCCTTTAGTCCACACTTTTTGACATTTCAAAGGGAAGAAAAGGTCTTAAAGCGTTTTTTTTTTCTTTTTTTTGAGTGAGCTTCCTAAATGTCACGTCACGCATATCTTTATTCCTTCTGCTGTAGCGAAGGTTCAGACAATCAGCTTCATCTTCATGTCTATTTAACAGGAACTCTTCCATCTATTATTGATAACTTAAATATAAAGAGTTAACACAAGAAGTGGAAGAAAAAAGCTTAAATAGTTTGTAGCCACACTTTTTAGGCTTTTTCAAAAAAACATAGTCAAACCCATGTGCAAGTTCTGGCCAGCCTACCAGGTGATCTTCCATATGTTATGTATTAAATCCATATTTTGTCTTTTCCCTCTTTCTTTCTTTTTTATTAAGGTCATTGACATATAATGTAATGTTCATTACTACCCTTGTGTTTTTTTTTTTTGTATTTTTTTTTATTTATTTTAAAATGAAAACAATCCACGTTTATTTTATAGTTTTGTTCGGGGGTTCAAATATAGTTTTTTTTTTACCTTTCTTTTTCTTTTGTAATGAATTATTTTTTTGACTCGTTTTCTTCTTTTTGTGCTTTCCTTTTTTTATAAAGGCCATTTTTTATAAAACATTTTAACAAATTTTCCGTATTCCAATTAAAAAAAAAATCCAATAAGCAACAATAATTGGAGCTAAGTTTTAATATTAAAAAAAAATCTTTTGAAAATGAAAATATTAATTTTAAATTTAAAAAAAACAGATAAATTAATAAATTCTCACTTTCTTTTTGGTCTTTTCTTTGTGACCCCCTCATTTAATTTATTCTTTCTTTCTCTCTAAGTGTTTTTTTTGTAATAATTGTTTTGCCTTTTTTTAAACATTGTGTTTGTACTCTTTTTGTCCTGATTAAACTTATTATTATTATTATTATTATTATTTATTGTATTATTATTAAAGAATGGTAAATAAGCATATTTAAATCTAAGGATATTTAACCTGTTTTAGACATATTTCCTTAACTTGAAGAAGAAAATATCCTTAAAATTTATTTTATTTTAAAAGCAAACATACATTTAGGTTGAAAAAAATGGCTATTTCTTATTTTATCATCTATATAATTGATATAAAACATATCATAAAAATCTAAAAATTGAGTGTTCTTTTTTCTTTTTACTTTTCTTTTTTTTCTGGACATGGTGAATTTAACAAAAGGTTTCTTTTTTGCACAATAACGTTTTAAGTGGCGTTTGCGAATGTAACTCTGTACTATAGTGCTTTGATAATGAGTTAAATAAAGTAATCCCTTGCCTATTTTTTTTCCTAATTTTCTTTACCATCCCAATTTTCTATACCATCCCAAACTTTATTTTTTTCATATTTTTGTTTGTGGTTGTGCTCTGAGGACTGAACTAGCTGAGCGAATCGGTTTTTTTTTTACCAATCCCCTGAATAAAGTCCCACCAAGCCTTGTTAGGGAACTCATTTGCATTCCTCTCAGACAGCGAGAGGAAACCGCTCTGGGAAACGATGAAATCCAAAAATGGGCCGATTCGCATTCGGCGCTCGTGTCCACTCAGCTCTTTGTGAGTGGAAAGGCGAGAGTGATTAAGATTCCTCTTGGAGAGAATAATTAAAGGGACAGCACAGACCTGTGTTTCTCTGTGGGGGAGGGGGGAGGGTGATGCAACTCAGTTCAGGTAAAAAAAAAAAAAAAAAAAAAAAAAAAAAGACACCAGTATAAAAATGAGGACGATTACAGGTGGGGTCCAATAGGTGCTGGGTCTCGCCACAAGAGGGCGTAAAAGTGCTTCCCCTATAGCACTGCCCTATAAAAAGTAAACTACATTTGGGCAGTATCCCTCTTGGCGAGAGATCGGTGACTGATAGACACGACTTAGAGACATTTAGTGATACAAGGGACACTAACAAGTCAGTGTACAGATTCCACTATTGCACTTTTTCATCATTTATATCAAGAAATTATTTTATTATTAATTAAATATGAAATAATTAATTATTTTATATCTATATAATTCTTCAAAACAAGCAGTGTTTTTTGTTGTTTGTTTGTTTGTTGTTTTTATTATGTGAAAAAAGGGGTATCAATTTATTTTTCCCACTATCATAATTTTTTATGTTTATTTTTATTAATTGTTTTTCAAAAAATTTGATTTACTTATAAAACATTAATTTTGCTGCAAGTTAGAAGAAAAAGAATAAGAACTGAAATACAAAGCATTTTATTTTACTTTCTGTTTTTTGTTTATTTATTTTTGTATTCTTGATGTCTTGCACTTGGTTTTTTTTTAAGAAGCAAAATTATATATATTTGTTACATATTTTGATGTCTTTATACTTATTGTATTTGTAATAAGTAACAAGTGGCTAAAATCCAATAATGGTGCAACTATTGTACTAAGTAATTGGTTATTATTATTATTATTATTATTATTATTATTAGGTACATTTCACAAAAAAAGAATGCTACAAAAAGTTGTTTTACTTATTTACGTATAATTTACATATGATTTACATATTTATTGTCTTCCGCTACTTGTTTTTGGCTGATTAAGCATGAGAAGTGCACAATTATTTAAAAAAAAAAAAAACCCAAAAACCCCCGATATCTATATATATATAGTTTTTTGTGCCAGCCTCGAAGAAGCAAAAAAACATTAATAAATAGTTTATTCAGATTTCTTGCATTATTATTATATTATTCTTATTATTATTAGTATTATATGTTTCATTAGGGGTGGTTTGTCCCCCGTGATGCACCCTTAGTCCAATTCAATTTTTATTGATCTTATGTAAATATTAAAAAAAAAAAAAAAACACAGTGGTGCTTTAAAGTTTGTGACCCGTTAAGAATTTTCTCTATTTCTGCATAAATATTACCTAAAACAATCATCAGATTTTTTTCACACAAGTCCTAAAAGTAGATAAAGAGAACCCATTACACAAAATGAGACAAACATATTATAACTTGTCAGTTAATTTGTTGAGGAAAATGATCCAATTAAACATATTAAGTGGCAAAAGTATGTGAACCTCTGCTTTCGCATCTGCTGTGCCCCCTAAACGTTTCCTGTAGATGTTGATCAGTCCCTGCAACTTCAACACCGGCTTGTAGGAATTTAGCCCATTCCTGCCGTAACGAGAACAGCTTCAGCTGTGGGATGTTGGTGGGTTTCCTCACATTAGCTGCTCGCTCCAGGTCCTTCCACAACATTTCTATTGGATTAAGGTCAGGACTTTGACTTGGCCATTCCAAAACATGAACTTTATTCTTCTGTAACCATTCTTTGGTAGAACAACTTGTGTGCTTAGGGTCGGTGTCTTGCTGCATGACCCACCTTCTCTTGAGATTCAGTTCATGGACAGATGTCCTGACATTTTCCTTTAGAATTTTTTTATATCATTCAGAATTCATTGTTCCATCAATGATGGCAAGCCATCCTGCCCAGATGCAACAAAACAGGCCCAAACCATGATACTACCACCACCATGTTTCACAGATGGGATAAGGTTCTTATGCTGGAATGCAGTGTTTTCCTTTCTTTAAACATAACGCTTTTATTTTAAACCAAAAAGTTCTATTTTAGTCTCATCCATCCACAAGACATTCTTCCAATGGCCTTCTGGCTCGTCCACGTGATCTTTAGCAAACTGCAGACGAGCAGCAATGTTCTTTATGGAGAGCAGTGGCTTTCTCCTTATTACCCTGCCATGCACACCATTGTTGTTCTATATGCTTAGATCTGCTAGTGTCAGTGCTGTAGGTAACTGCTTATTAGTATCTTCAGGTGCATATTGTAAACCCGTATCGGGTTAGCCTAAGGTGTGACTTGTGGGCAGGGCTTGTGTGTGTATATAGTCAGAGGAATTCTCATCCTGCTACTAGTCCTGTGACCTGCTGTACTCTATCAAGACTCTGAACCTCAAATCAGTTCAGTATCACTTATTTCCTTAGTGTTTCTCTAACTTTATATACTTCAACGTCACAACCTCCACTCCGTCTCCCCTACCTCGCTTTCTTCTAGTGTTCTATCTACTTTACCACACCTGGATTCTTTTTCTGCTCTTCCCCTGGAATCTGCCACCAGCGCATTTATCTCTTCTCTCTCTTCATCTATTGACCTGTTATGCCCTCTCTTGTCTTTTCCTGCCCCCTGGCTGTCAGATGTGCTGTGTGGTTCTCGAAGAGAGCTTAGATCTGCTAAGAGAAAATGGAAGAAGTCCAAGCTCGATGCAGGTCTCCAGCACTATCGCGCTCTGCTTTCCACATTCTCATCGGATGTGACTACCACCAAGACAGCCTTCTACAGAAGAAAGCTGGAAGAATCCGCTTCAGATCCACACAAACTCCACGCAGTCTTCTCATCACTTCCTCAACCCACCACCTCCTGTGCAGTCATCCTCCTTAACTGCTGAAGACTTTGCCACTTTCTTTGAAGAAAAGATAAACAAGATCTGCCAGACATTTGCACCTGCCACTATCCCCAGTGCAAACGTGCAGCCATGCAACACCCTGACTGGTTTTTCTCCTCTCTCCACAGATGATGTACTTCAACTTCTCTCATCCAGCAACCCTACCACATGTCAACTAGACCCCATCCCATCACCAGTGCTACAAACAATTGCTCAAGACCTTCTTCCATTCATCTCCTCCACCATCAACAACTCCCTGACATCTGGTCATGTTCCTTCTGCCTTGAAGAGTGCCAGAGTCATTCCTATCTTGAAGAAACCTACACTCAATGTCTCAGACATCAACAACTACAGACCAGTATCACTTCTTTCCTTCCTCTCAAAAATACTTGAACGGGGTGTGTATAACCAGTTGTCAACCTTTCTCACACAGAATGATCTACAGGATCACAACCAGTCTGGCTTCAAAGCAGCTCACTCCACAGAAACTGCCCTGGTGGCTGCTTCTGAGAAACTTCATGCAGCTAGAGCATCCAGACTTTCATCGGCTTTGATCCTTCTTGACCTCTCAGCTGCCTTTGACACAGTTTATCACAAGATTCTCCTTTCTGTCCTCTCCAGTCTCGAACTCTCATTCTCTGCCTGGCAGTGGCTGGTGTCCTACCTGGAGGGACGTTCTTATCAGGTATCATGGAGAGGCTCTGTATCTGCACTATGTGCTCTCACAACTGGAGTTCCACAAGGCTCAGTTTTGGGACCGCTTCTTTTCTCTCTCTATACTCGTTCTCTTGGTGAAGTCATAACCTCTTATGGCTTCTCCTATCACTTTTATGCTGATGATACTCAGCTCATTTTCTCTTTTCCTCCAACAGATGTGCAGGTCTCCACACGTATCTCAGCATGTCTGGAGAGCATCTCATCGTGGATGTCAGCTCATCATTTGAAGCTAAACCTCAGCAAAGCAGAACTGCTTTTCATTCCTGCAAAGGGGTCCCATTACCAAGATCTTACCATCTCCCAGGTGAACTCCTCCATCACACCTTCTGAGAATGCAAGAAACCTTGGAGTTATCTTTGATAACCAACTGAGCTTCTCTGCTCATATTTCCAAACTGACCCAGTCATGCAGGTACCTTCTCTACAAAATCAGGAGAATACAACCCTCCCTCTCCAGAGAAGCCACCCAAGTGCTTGTCCAGTCTCCTGTTATAACAAAACTAGATTACTGCAGTGCTCTTATGGCTGGTCTTCCAATGCGTACAATCAGACCCCTGCAACTGATTCAGAATGCAGCGGCTCGTCTGGTTTTCAATCTACACATTTTCTCATGTCACCCCACTGCTGCGTTCACTTCACTGGCTCCCTGTAGCTGCCCACATCAGATACAAAACCCTGATGCTCACCTACAAAGCCAAAATGGAATAGCACCATCTTACCTAAAGGCTCTGATCAAACCACGTTCTGTACCTCGTACCCTTTGAGATACGAACTTGGCCCGACTGGATCCTCCACGTAAGATTAAAGGAAGACCAGCAACAAGACTCGTCTCCATCCTGCACCCAGGTGGTGGAATGAAGTTCCACTGGATGTCCGTATGGCTGAGTCTCTTGCTTTCTTCAAGAGGCGACTAAAGACTCACCTCTTCACCCAGCACTTATCTGAAGACTGAAGTGAACACAACTGGTTATTTATGCATCCTCTTACTTGTACCATGAGGTTCTGTCTGCTAGGAAGATTACAAAGCACTTCTGTAAGTCGCTCTGGATAAGGGCGTCTGCTAAATGCTGTAAATGTAAATGTAATATGGTAATGAGTTAGCATTATTGTATCAGCTTTATTCTAGCTAAACAATCGACTTCAAATAACTTGATTATTTCTGCAGTCATATAATTACTGATTTTTGAGTCGAACACAAAAAGAAACAAAAACAAAATAAATAAAGTTAGTGTTTTTAAGCAGTGCTCCTGTGCACTTCATTAGCATTTCAGATCTTAAAATACAACAATGAAGCAGTTGTAAGGAACTTTTAAATTCACTTTTTCTTTCCTTTCTCCCTCATTGGTTCCTTCTGGAGAATAAATAAAACATGTGGAGCAGATTTTCTTTCATTGCTTGAGCTAATAAAATCCTTTTATGGGTTCCAGGCTGCCAGCGTTTCACTTCCCTTTCTAATTTCAGTTTCTGACCCAGATTCAACGTCTTCTAGATCGTGAGTCAAAAACGTCTGTCTAAAACTTTTTCTTTAACATTTTAACACAGGTTTTAATGCCCAGTTTGGTTTGATTGGATTTAATTGCAATATTTGACTTTTTTTGTGCTTTCTTGCATTTAATTTCTTTAAGGAATTATTTTATTGTAATTTTAACTGTTGATTTTGTAACTAGTAACATGATGCTTAGACATAAAAGTTATTATAATGAAAAGGTAAATAAAATAATAAATAAATGTGCAAATGTTGTAGCACCACAGTCAAATTGTATTTTATATTGATAAATACATTAAATAAATAAATAGATAAATAAATAAATAAAATATTGCCAGCCCAAATCCAATTTGGATTGATTTTCTGAAGAAATACATTAATTAATTAATCGATTAATTAATTATTAGAAATAAATAAAGAAAACAAACAAAGAAATAATGAAATAATTGATGTTAAAAATGTAAAAATAAATATTTTCTACTGTTTATTTTTATATTACACCCAGGAGCAAAAGTTTTTTTTTTTTTTTTTTTTTTTGATTAAGGGTCGTGATGTGCCAAAAAAAAATGACACCCCTTGTCCAAGTCCATTTTGTATTTAATTGGTTTTAATGATTTTATCAATACAAGAATAAATATAAAAATAAAAATGAAAATAAATACATTAATAATAATAATAATAATATTTAAAAGTTCATTTTTAAAAGTTCTGACAACAGCTAGTCCAATTCCATGTTTTGTTTATTTAGTTATTATTACATTATACTATATTATATTATGAATTAATATTTATTATTATTATTATTGTTATTATTTTTATTATTTTTATTATTATTAATTAAATTTGTTTATGGCGATGTTAAAATTTTTTAGTACCCCTACATCCAATTCCATGTGTCACTTGTTTTATAAAAAAATAATACAAATAGATTAAATAAATAAATAAATAAATATATAAATAAATAATAATGTCAACAACAGAAATTATGATAATAATAATAATAATAATAATAATAATAATAATAATAATAAGTTTATTAAGGTTATTATTGTAAATAAATAATAATTATTTATTGTTTCACAGTTATATTATAGTCATATGCATTTTTTTTTAATTCCATCTCCAATTCCATGTTTTACTGACTTTATAAATAAATAAATAACTAACTAAATAAATAAATAAATAAATAAACTTTATCTTCACAGGCACAACGCTAAATGTGGCATAAAACATGAAACACACCTTTGAAACATGCGCTCAGATGTTTTGGCCCATTCTTGGATGATCCCCGAGTGTTTATTTGTGAACTCTTTACTGCCTTCCAAAAATATGTCTTGTTTTTTTTTATTAGAAACAGTACTTAGGCCACGACCTTCCTTTTGGAGCCCAAACGTGGCCATGTGGGATTCATCGTCTCCGGGGTTTTTTCATCCAAATAGTTGTTTCATGTTGTGTTGCGCTTTTGGACTTCCCGTTCTAATTTCGGTCCAGCTGTGGTTCTTGACGGAGGAATGTCTGTGTCGTTACCAAAGTCCTTTACACTCAGAGCTGCTCGGGTTTTTGGTGGCTTCAGGTTCGAAGCCAAGAGAAAATGCAACCCAGGCTAACATGTGGACTTGATCTTCTTAAAGTGCCGACACTAAAGAGAGTCAAGAAACAAGAAACACAAAGAGCCTCCAACTCCCAGCCTTTATGAAGATACAAACCATAAAGCAGCCACTCACGCTTCCTCAAACCTCCTCCAAGCAACACGGACCATCTGGAGGGGTCCGGACTTTTTCTGATGATGCTGTGCCTCACACTCAGGTCACGCCCCCTGCAGGACACACGAGTACTCAAACTCGCTTGAAGGAACTCAAACTCAAACACTTTGAGTCCTGATTAAGGCTGACCCGTCACCTTCCGAGCTTACCTCCTGGTCCAGAAACTGCCTGTAGCTTGTCTTGTCTTGTCTTGTCTTGTCTTGCTTTGTTTTGGTGCCTCTAACATTATGAGCTTCTTGTAGATCCGGGTTTATTTTTGTTTCTGGCAAAATGACAAGTTTTGTTACGTTTATAAACCTGTTCTGGGAGCTTATATAAAAACACCCTTAGATCATGTTGGAAGGGTGCCAAAACCTTTGCACGCACCACATTTTACATAGTTTTTTTTTCTTTGTCTCCACACTTTCTTTCCCCAAGTTCATAAACTATATTTTAGAAGGCGTTATTTATATTTATTACTTGATATTATTAATACATATCTTATATATATATATATATATATATATATATATATATATATATATATATATATAATTATTTTATTTCTTTTTGTTTGTGTGCCTGAAATATTTAGTATATTAGGTTTAGTTGTTTTATATTTATTTTTGCATTATTATTTTTAAAAGTAACTATGTATTTTTTTTATATTTATGTTAAAATATAAATATTGTTTTAAATATCTATGCACAAAACTGTACATACATTAATTTATTATTATTATTATTGTTATTATTATTATTATTATTATTATTATTATTATTATTATTATTATTATTTTACAGCTTGAAATGTTTTTTTAATATTTATTTGAAAATTATTTTAAAAATAACTATTTAATTGATAATATTTCCCCAGCTATAATTTATGCAAAAAGCTGTACATAGACTACATTGGGGGATTTTTTTTTTAGTGCCTAAAATGTTTGGTATGTTAACTTCAGGCTTTTTTTTATATTTATTGAAATATTATTAAAAAATAAATAAATAAATAAATAACAAAAATATTTTCCAAAGTATAGCTTATGAACATGAAGGGTGCCAAAACTTATATACACAGCTTTATATTTTTAATTCATTTATTTTATTTTATCTTGTGTGTGTGGAATATTTATGGCTTTTATCATGAAGGGTGCTGAAAGTTATGCACAAAGCTCTATCTATATTGCATTGGGCGATTTTTATTTATTTATTTCTTTTTAGTACCTAAAATGTTTGATATGTTAACTCCAGGAATTTTTTTCTATATTTATTTAAATATTATTTTAAAAATAACTATTTAATTAAAAAAATATTTAACAAAGTATAGTTTATAGTATAGGTTTCTATTATTTTTAAAAAAGCTTACATTTTATTTTATTTTATTATTTTTATTATTTTTTGCTGCATAAATGTGCATGTTAAGTTGTAGTATTTCATGGACTACAAAAAGTGAGGCACTTCATGCTCAATTAATGAAAGATTACATTTTTTTTAACAACAAGGAAACACATTAAAAAAGAACATCCTCTGTATTTTTTCTGGAGGTAATTTTCAGACAGTCCCTTGATCTCTGGTGATTTCCTTCTATTAAATGTATTAAACGTCAGAAAGTGTGTCAATG
This sequence comes from Ancistrus triradiatus, assembly GCA_025084515.1. NCBI lineage: Eukaryota > Metazoa > Chordata > Actinopteri > Siluriformes > Loricariidae > Ancistrus > Ancistrus triradiatus. The sequence continues at coordinate 16,200 of JAJAGP010003885.1, read as the reverse complement.
TGCTCAGTCCTAATCCACCACTCTATAGTTTTTTTTTTTTTAAACTTAAACCATCTGATCTTTTTTTATTAAAGCTGGTGTGACCCCCCGGTACCCCCGGGCAGCTTAAAGCATCTTCTCTTTGATTGGATGCAGCAGTGTGAAAGCTGGAAGAAGCTTCTGACTGTGAGCAGAAGATCACACTGCTTCGTTACAATATCATTCTGTAATTCATGCAGAAATTATTAAAAAAAAAAAAAAAAAAATCATATCACTGTTATTCCTCACAGCTGCACACAAGATCATAAAAAGCTCACTCCTTTCAAAATTGATTGGATTGGATTTGAATAATTTTTTCAACGTATACAAAGGACTATATAAGACTTTTTATTTCATTAAAAAGAAGCAAAGAAGATTGGCTACAAGTTGGCTATCAAAGTTATCAAAAAGTAAATACTGCATAATTGTTGTATTTTTTAATATTATTGTTTTCTTTTTTAATATTTAATACTATTTGTTTTGTATACTTTTATATTATTAGTTTTAATTTATTTTAAAGGAATTAATATTGAGTGACAGAAAGACAAAAAAACTACCTAAAATCCACCTAAGGCTAGGTGACCGCTGGTGTGTTTTTGAATCATTTGTCCCTGCTGCGAACCCAAGTTCGTTAGCTTGAGGTCAGGAACAGATGGCCGGACATTCTCCTTCAGGATTTTTTGGTAGACAGCACAATTCATAGTTCCATGTATCACAGCAAGTCTTCCAGGTCCTGAAGCAGCAAAACAGCCCCAGACCATCACACTACCACCACCATATGTTACTGTTGCTATAATGTTCTTTTTCTGGAATGCTGTGTTACTTTTACACCAGATGTAATGGGACACACACCTTCCAAAGAGTTCAGCTTTTGTCTCATCAGTCCACAGAATGCTTTCCCAAAAGTCTTGGGGATCATCAAGATGTGTTCTGGAAAAATTGAGACAAGCTTTAATGTTCTTTTTCTTCAGCAGTGGTTTTCATCTTGGAACTCTGCCATACAGGCCATTTTTGTCCAGTCTCTTTCTTATGGTGGAGGCATGAACACTGACGTTAACTGAGGCAAGTGAGGCCTGCAGTTCTTTGGATGTTGTTGTGGGGTCCTTTGTGACCTCTTGGATGAGTCGTCGTTGCGCTCTTGGGGCAATTTTGGCCGGTCGGCCACTCCTGGGAAGGTTCACCACTGTTCCGTGTCTTCACCATTTGTGGCTAATGGCTCTCACTGTGGTTCGCTGGAGTCCCAAAGCTTAAGAAATGGCTTTATATCCCTTTCCAGACTGATAGATCTCAGTTACTTTCTTTCTCAATTGTTCCTGAAGTTCTTTGGATCTCGGCATGATGTGCAGCTTTTAAGGATCTTTTGCTGTACTTCACTTTGTCAGGCAGGTCCTATTTAAGTGACGTCCTGATTGAGAACAGGTGTGGCAATAATCAGGCCTGGGTGTGGCTAGAGAGAGTGAACTCAGGTGTGATAAACCATAGTTATGTTTTAACAGGGGGGCAATCACTTTCACACAGGGCCATGTAGGTTTGGATTTTTTTCTCCCTTAATAATAAACACCTTCATTTAAAAACTGCATTTTGTGTTTACTTGTGTTGTCTTTTATTAATATTTAAATTGGTTTGATGTCCGAAACACTTAAGTGTGACGTGCACAAAAAAAAAAAGCAAAAAAAATAGGACACTGTTTCACACTACTGTATATATAAAATGAGGTAAAAATAGTTCTGAATCAAAATTTCAAAAGACAAAAAAGAAGAAAAAAAACGTTTTAATGTTTTAGGTTTAGGGAACAAAAAATATCAATTGAGAAAAATAAATACATGAATTTTAAAGTATATTAATTACAATAATTGTATTAAAATGCAGTTTAAGTCTAAGTCCAGTTTTACTCCTCAAAAAATAGCAAAAAAGATTCTAAAGCTACAAAAACAATGTATTCACTTCCTAAACTTAGAAAATAATAGAATTAAACACTACAAACTGAGCAAAATTAAATAAATCATTTTAAAATGCATCTACTGTATATGTCTTTATTTTTTCTCTATGTGGTTTTTTAGATTTAAACTATAATTTCTTATTTTTTTACTTTATTATATAATTGCAATCCTATATATAAATTTATTCGTTATGGGTGGCAATGTCTCTTCCTGAATTTTTTTAAGAAAACAAATAATAATGTAATAGTAAAATAATAAGAAATAATTCCAAACAAATCTAGCTAAGTAAATTCTAAAATACCTGATTCTACAAACTTAGTGAAAAAGGTTTAAAAATCCTCGAATTAGGAAAAAAACACGATATATATTTTAAAAACTAAAAAAAATCAACTGATCAAAAGTGAAATGGCACAAGAAAAGGATAAAATAAGTGATATTCAAATTTAATTAAACAAGACCACTATTTTCAGCATGTCTTCTTTTATGCATCTTTAAAAAAAAAAAAAAAAACAACTCTGCCACTGTGTAATATGATGATAAAATGGACAGGGTTCTGTTAGCAATCCCTGAGGAACTCCCAGTCTCGGTGGAGTTAAATAGAGTGGAATAGTACTGGAGCTGAACCCATAAGCCCTAACACTTGCTCTGGGCCAATAATCAAAAATTAATTATACAGTATGTAAAATAAATAAATAAACCAATCAATCAATAAAAAAAGTATTAAAATGTGTCAGGCATCAGCGGCTCAGGTTCATGCCATAAAGCTAGGAAATAAATCAATACTGAGGAAAAGATTTAACACCGAAGCGTAACCCGGCAACAGATCTCCCCCAACAAAAGCAAGAACCACCACCGGCTGTATCAGACCTGCTCTGTGGTGGTCCTGTGGAGGTCCTGACCAATGAAGAACAGACTGGAATGGATGGGGGGTGCGGGACTCAGCCATTACATCACAGTTCTGGATAATGTTTAAAACAGAGTCAGACCTCAGACAAAGAAAAAAAAAGAAAAAAAGAAAAGAAACATAATAGGCACAGATGTCACTCAGTAATGAAGACCACATGGGCAGAACGTGGAAGCAAATCCTCTGATCTTCAGAACACTGTGACCAACCTGAAACTTTTTCTTCTCCAGGAAAGAGAGACAGAATGATGGAGAAGCTTTTGATTCTTCTAAGAAAGAAAGAAAGAAAGAAAGCAAAAGAATGCAAAGAATGAATTCTTATCAGAATATAAGGGGAAAAACATGGGGGAAATGAACATAGGTAGAAAGAAAAGGTCAGCATTAAAGAATAAAATATACAACAATGTTTGGGGATTGGTTTTAGAAGTGAGGATTGATGATAGGGATAAGGAATGAGCTTTGAGGATATTGTTTGAGGATGTTGTTTGAGGATTAGGTCTGAGGATTAGGTGTGATAATTTGATTTGAGAGTGTATGAGGATGAGGTTTGAGGATTAGGTTTGAGAGTGTATGAGGTTTGAGAGTGTATGAGGTTTCAGGATGAGGTTTGAGGATTAGGTTTGAGAGTGTATGAGGATGAGGTTTGAGAATCTGTGAGGATGGGGTTTGAGGATTAGGTAGGTTTGAGGATGAGTGAAAATGAGGTTTGAGGATTAGATTTGAGGATCAGGTTTGAGAGTGTATGAGGATGAGGTTTGAGTATATAAGTATATAATGAGTATATAATGAGGTCTGAGAAAATGGTTTAAGGATGATGTTTATGGATGTCACTTCAAAATGGGGTATAAGGATAAGGTTTGAGGATGTGTGAGTACAGAGTGGAGGACAAGTATTGAGGATAGAGATTAAGAATGAGCTTTGAGGTTCAAGGATTGAAGATTAGGGGTTTGAGGATTAGTTATGAGATTTAGATTTGAGGGTGTATGAGGATATGGTTTGAGGATTGGGTTTGAAAGTGTATGAGGTTTGAGGATGAGGTTTGCGGATGTGGTTTGAGAGTGAGTTTGAGTATGTTTGAGGATGTATGAGATTAAGGTTTTCAGGATGTTCAAAGACGAGGTTTGAGAATGTTTGAGGATGCTGAGGATGGAGTTTGAGGGTGAGGTTTGACAGTGGGGTTTGAGGATAAGGTTTGCTGACTAGTTATGAGGATTAGATTTGAAGATAAGGTTTGAAAATGTGGTTTGGTTATGAGGTTTGAGGATGTTTGAGTATATCTGAGAATGAGGTCTGAGAACAAGGTTTAAGGATGTTTAAGGATGAGGTTTAGGGATGAGGTTTAAGGATGATGTTTGAGGATTAAAGATGAGGTTTAATGATGGGTTTAAGGATCAGGTTTAAGGATGCAGTTTAAGGTTCAATGAGAAATGTTTGAGGATAAGGTTTGAAGATTAGGTTTGATAATGGGGTTAGAGGGAAAGGATTAAGGATACGGTTTGAGAATGAGGTTTGATAATTAGTTTAGGATAGCATTAGGATTGATGGTTGAGGATGAGGTTTGAGGATGTTTAGAATGTTTGAGGATTAGTTATGAGAATTAAGTTTGAGGACGAGGTTTGAGGATGTTGATTGAAGACTGTTTATGAGGATTACATTTGAAGATGAGGTTTGAGAATGTTGTTTGAGAGTGTTTGAGGATGTACAACGATCTACGAGAATGCAGCTTGAGGATGATTGAGGATGAGTTATGAAGATTAGGTCTGAAGATAAGGTTTGAGAATTAGGTTTAAAGATGAGGTTTGAGGACTAGTTATGATAATTAGGTTTAAAGATGAGGTTTGAGAATGTTGGATGAGGATGAGGTTTGAGGACAAGCTATGGTGATTAGGTTTAAAGATGAGGTTTGAGAATGTTGGATGAGGATGAGGTTTGAGGACTAGTTATGATGATTAGGCTTGACAATGGGGTTTGAGGATGAGGTTGAATAATTAATTATGAGGATTAGGATTGAAGATTGTGGTTCCATGAGCATTGAGGAACATCTCAGTGACCTTCAGTACCATTCCAGACCCATGCTGATGGGTTGCCTATTCCGATCTTTTCACCCCAAGAATGTAAACGGCTGATAGAACAATTTTCAGTTGGGGTTAAGTGCAGGTAAGTGATTTAATGAGCCCACCAGATCCCTTCCAGGAAAAAAAAAACATGCAATAAAAAAATGTGTGCAACTAAAACCATATCACAGAAAGGTTTAAATTTTTTGGCAGAAGACAAACGAGGCAAAGCGCTGCCAAGAAGAAAAAAAAGTCATTTCTGAAGTCTCGCAGTAAAGCTGTTCCCCTTTAACACAGAGGTGTTGCTCCAGGTGCTTCTTATTTCATAAAATTAAGCCCCAAACCTGGGACGCATTCATCTAATCACCCCCCTATTCTTAATGACCCCGAACCGGCGCCCCCTTCAGGAACAGACCACCATTTATTAAATTGGGAGCTTAACGGGAAATAAAAACCATCCATCTTCTGTAGCCGAGTCTGCAAATAAACACTAAGAGGTTTAACCATAAAACAACAACAACAACAATAATAAAAAAAAAAACAGGATTTGGTCCATCGTATCAGCTTAAAGTTAAGAGCGTTTTTTACAAATTCTTATTGTTTTGTACACTGTTATGATGTCAATTTCTCAACAGTATTCATGCTTTAATGATCAAAGAGTTAGTTATGTTAAAAAAGAAGACAAAGAAATTTGAAAAAACAAAAACAGATAAAAAGAAAGAGAGAAATAAATGCACAGAATGAGACAGAGGACAAATACAAAAAAGCAAAGACTGAAAGGCAAAGGAAGTTAAAGAAAAAAGAAAGAAAGAAAGAAAGAAAGAAAGAACGAAAAATCGAAAGGAAAGGAGGAAGAAAAGTGAATGGAGGAAAAAATAAAATGAAAGGCAGACAAACAAAAAAAGTCAGAAAGCTAAAAGGAAGCTAAAGAAAGAAAGAAAAAAGAAGATGTGAAGTATGAAAAAAACAGACAAGAAAATAAATAGACAAAGAAAAAATAAAGAAGAAAAATAAAGAAAACAAGACAAATATAAATAATAAAAAAAACAGAAAAAAAAAACAAGCAAGCAAATCTGGAAGAAATAGAAGTAAAGAAAAGAAGGAAACTAAACAAAAAAGAGACAGAAGACAGAAAAAACATCTTTGTTGCTGTTTTTGTTTGTTCCTCTGATAAGATCAGCTTGTTATTTAAGGGCTTTTTTCTTTTCTGAGCGGAACAATGGATTTGGGATAATGAACGGCTGGTGGAAGCTCTTTCCTCGGGGACTTTTCTCCTCCTCTGAGATTGTGCGTCGTCACGCCGCTGTAATTACTCTCTTCTACAGCTTCATCACTAATAATCTATCTTCATCAACCACCTGCTTAACGAGCTGCCCCTACATCATATTTGTAGGTATAAAACATAACCGAAAGTATGTGGACATGCATGTCCTGAGTGTGTGTATGTGTGTTGCACTTATGGGGCCACACTGAGTCGACACTTTATTAGAGACACAGTGCCCCCTGGAAATAGAAGAAAGAAAAGGAAGAATTACAAAAGAAAATAGAAAAGGAAATAAAGACACAAAGAAGCAAAATACACCATGAATTATGAAAATAAAGACACAAAGAAAGAATGAAAAACTGAAAGAGAAGAAAAAGAAACCATGAATTATGAAAGAAAACAGAGAGAAAAGGAAAGAAGTCACAAAGGCACAAAAAAATAAAGAAAGAAATGACAGAGAGATGCAAAGATACAAACACAGAACGTCTAAGGAAAGAACGAAAGAAAGAGTCCTCAAATAAATAACCATCCAATATCACTGACCCGGCCTACTTTGTATTTACAGTCTTAGCTGATGGAGGAGGTATAATGGTGTTTTTTTTTTTTTTTTTTGTACACTTTTGGACCTGTTAAGTCGGTTTGATCCACGGACAGTTAGAGTATTGTTGCTGACCGTGTGAACCCCATCATGGCCACAATGGACCATGATCTACTCTTGGGTAATTCTTGTATGTTAATGTGCCAAAACCTCAAAAAGAGAGTGTGTCATAAGAAAGAAAGAAAGAAAGAAAGAAAGAAAGAAATGAACGATAGGCAGAAAAATACAAACATGCAAAGACAGAAATGGAAATGGAGAGAGAGAGAGAGAGAGAGAGAGAGAGAGAGAGAGAGAGATGTTAATGCACCAAATCATAAAGCTAAAGGTCTGAAACTGGCTTCATGAACAGGACAAACTTTTAATAAAGGGCCCAAAGAGTGTAGCGTGTGTTTGTGTGTGAGGTAGGAAGGCAATTACTAAGGTTGTAGGAATTTTTGCTGAAAGGCAAAATGTTTTTTTTTTAATAAATATCAGCATCTTTTGCTCTCAAAGTCACCTGAAGAACACTGTGTAACGACACCAGGCCCTGATGGATCACCAAAAGCAACCAAAAATAAACGATAAAAAACAAACAGGACCTTTGTCTTTGTCTCTGCTGCAGAGTTTTTAGTAAGGAAGCACAAGGTTGAGAGAAGGTGACATCCATATTATTGAAGGTGCTGAGAAACTCTCTGTAGGTCCTGATTTATTTATTCTTAACAGTGTATTGTTTTTTTTTTCTTTTGAACAGATGGAGCAAAAATGTAGGAGGACTGAAGGAGGAACATAACTGAATGTAGGAGGGTTGAAGGAGGATTGACTGAAAGACAAACATAGGAAAATTGGAGGAGGACTGAATAAGAAACAAAAGAAGGAACATAGGATTGAAATATAATTGATTGAGGAATCTAGGATGACTAATGAAGGATTGAAGGAGGATCATGAGATGATTTAAAGAGGAATGTAGAAGAATCACACAAAGGTTGAAGAAAGATTGAAGAAGGAACATAGAAGGATTGAAGGGGAGATAGAAAGAGGATTGAAGGAGGAATGAAGGACAATTAAAGGAGAAATAAAGGAGAATCGAAGAAGGGATAAAGGACAAATTGAACGACAAGAGGATTGAAGGAGGGAGATGGATAGATTGAAGATTGAACATATGAGTGATGACAAAGGATTGAAGGAGTATCATGGGAAGATTGAAGGAGGACTGAAAGAGAAGGTAAGAGGAACATAGGATTGAAGGGAGAGCACAGAAGGATCGAAGATGCAATAAAGGAAGAACATAAGGGGATAAGGGATGAAAGAAGGAGGATTGAAGGGAGACTGAAAGAGGGACACAGGAGGATTGAAGGAGCAACATAGAAGGACTTAATGAGCAGCATAGGAGTAACATTGGAGGACCATAAGGAGTGGTTTCGTTTTTAAAGAACTGAAGGATCAGTAAAGAATCTGTTTGACCTACTAAAGCAGATCTGTAGAACATCTGTGGAGTCATCAGGCTCTAAAGCTCTCTCTCTCTCTCTCTCTCTCTCTCTCTCTCTCTCTCTCTCTCTCTCTCTCTCTCTCTTTTCTCTGTTTCTGTGATGTGCTGAACATCTGTCCAGTCGTTCTTTATCTCACTTTCATCCCGTCGCTCTCATTCTGTCTGCCGCTTATACTTTATTCTTTATGAACATTACAAATCGTCTCCATGTTCAAACAGAGCAAGAAGAGAAAGAGAAGCAAATCGTAACCAAAAAAACTCTAACAGAGGAGGAGAATAAAGAGATATTACTTATCAAACAAGAAAATAAATAAAATATGGCATTATAAAAGAGATAAGGTGAGAAAACATCAACAAGAAGGAAACAAAAAGATGAAAAAGAACAAAAAAGAGGAAAAAGAATGAATGAATGAATGAAAACAGAAAAAGGTACAAAGTAATGAAAGAAATAAAGAAAGTAAGAAATAATGAAAGAATGAAAAGGAAGAACAGCATACAAAGAAAAACAAACAGATAAGAAGAAAGGCAAAGAATAAAGAAAGAAAAAAGGGGAAATAGTGAAATGAAAGACATATAAACAAAGAAATAACAAAACATTTAAAAGAAAGATAAAGAAAGAAATAATGAATCAATGAAAAAGAGGATACATACAAAGAAAAACAGAAGGTAAAAGGAAAGATGCAAAAAGAAAGGATGAAAAAAAGAAAGCAGGAATGAATGAAAAGGAAGATAGATACCATGAAAAAGAAATATAAAAGGAAAGGTTTAAGAAAAAAAGAAAGAAGAAGAGAAAAAAGGGTTTAGAATTAATGAATGAATTAATGAAAATGAACCAAAAAATCAAGAAAAGCAGAAAGTTAAAAGAAAAGCAAAATAAATAAATCAATAAATAAATCAATAAACAAACAGCTAGACAAACAAACAAACAATGTGCAGCGAAAAGATAAGAAGTAATTAATCAAAAAACAAATAAATAGAAGAAAAATGCAGGAAAATAACAAAAAATAAACAGGTTATGAATAAGTAATATCAAGGATATCAATAATTTAAAAAAATAGACACAAGAAAGTCAGGCAGAATAAGACATAGCATAAATAAGAAAGAAAAGAACAAGAGCCAACAAATAAATAAGAAAGAAAAAAGTAAAGGCAACAAAAAGGAAGAAAAGTAAGAAATAGACAGCCACATAAACAAGAAAAAACAAAATGCAAGTAACTAAATTTAGAAAAACTAAGATAATAAATAAATTAACAATAGCGAATGAATTGATATGTAAAAAAAGTAAGAGAAAAAGAATAAACAGCAGAATGTATTTAAAGAAGGAAAGAAAGAAAAAAAGCAATAACTAAATATTTATAACCTAATAAAGATATAAATAATGATAAATGATGAAAAAAATTAAGGAAAAAGAGACAAAGAAAATACAGCAAAACACAAGAAATAAAAGACATGAAGAAAGAAACAAACAAAAAAAAAAGTAAATAAATACACAGATAGGAAATAAAATAAATAAATAAAATAAATTAGAAATGAAATAAGAAAAGAAGAAAATAATATATATGGAAATGAATCAGAAGAAAAAGAAAATGACAGAGAATAAAAGATGGACTTGACAAAAGAAAGAAGGGAGGAAAGACAGCAAGAGAGAAAGAAAGAAAGAAAGAAAGAAAGAAGGAAAAGGTTGTCAAATAAATAAAACAGAGAAGTAAACAAAAACAAACATACAAACAAAGGTATAAAACAAAATGACAAAAAGGTTAAAAAAAGCTTATGAAGAAAAAAAGAAAGTAATACAAATTGAGATATACAAAAGAAAGAACAAAAAATAGAAATCACCACAATTAAAAAAGAAAGAAGTAAAAAAACCAAAGAAAGATAAAAATAAAAAAATTAAACAAACAATAGCAAATAAAGTGCTTTGCATCAAAAAAGATACAAAAAACAAACAAACAAACAAACAAAGTCAAACAAATTGACATCACAAAACAAATGATAAAGAAAAATGGAAAAGACAGCAAACAATAAATACACAAATAAATAAATAAAAGAAATTATATATAACAATGAAATAAAAGTAATACAAAAATGCATAGTAAAACCTGAAAGAAAGACAAAGAGATATTAAAAAGAAATAGAATGATAAGAAGAAAATGATAGAAACAAAAGAAATAAAGTAAGCGAGTGAGCAAGTGAGAATTAACCATCAAGCAAATAGAAAACCAAAAAAAAAAGATAAAAAATGCAGAAAAGAAAAAAAAAACAGACGAAAAAGATGCAAGAATAAAAGTAGTAAAAACACATCGGGACAGAAAGAAAGTCAGCAGAACAGCACTATTCTTTACAGTATATAGAGTACATTGTTATTGAGTGCTGGAACTGCAGTTCCCTCTGGGTAATGTAGTCTGAATGAGGAGGATCAGATTTAGGTTTAATCCTCCATCTGAGCTCCAGCTGTTCTGTTTCCTTTAATCTCCATTTGACCCGTTTGATCTCCCGTCACTTTTATTGGAGTCAAATCCCTAAAGCATTCACCCATCACACACACACACACACACACACACAATACAAAAACAACTACAGTGGGGCAAAAGAAGTATTTCGTCAGCCACTGATTTTCCGACTTAGAAAGATGAGAGAGGTCTGTAATTTCCATCATAGCTACACTTCAACTATGAGAGACAAAATGAGAAAGGAAATCCAGGAAATCACATTGTAGGATTTTTAAAGAATTTAATTGTAAGTCATGGTGGAAAATAAGTATTTGGTCACCCACAACCAAGCAAGATTTCTGGCTCTCACATACCTGTAACTACTTCTTTAAGAAGCTCTTCTGTCCTCCACTCGTTACCTGTATTAATGGCACCTGTTTGACCTCGTTATCTGTATAAAAGACACCTGTCCACAGCCTCAAACAGTCAGACTCCAAACTCAACCATGGTCAAGACCAAAGAGCTGTAGAAGGACACCAGGAAGAAAATTGTAGACCTGCACCAGGCTGGGAAGAGTGAATCTACAATAGGCAAGCAGGTTGGTGTGAATAAATCAACTGTGGGAGCAATTGTAAGAAAATGGAAGGACAACAGATCATTGATAATCTCCCTCGATCTGGGGATCCACGCAAGATCTCAATCCCCGTGGGGCTCAAAATGATCATGACAACAGGAGCAAAAAAAAAAATCTCAGAACTCCTGGAGGGACAGTTTTTGGATGAATGCGCAGAGAGCTGGGACCAAAGTAACAAAGCGTATCAATCAGTAACAACGACGCAGAGAGGGACTCAGATCCTGCAGTGGCCCAGGCGTTGTCCCTCTGCTTTTAAGCCAGACATGCCAGGCTCGGCTGAAGTTTGCCAGAGAGATAGGCTGATCCAGACGAAGAGGATGGAGATCTCATGTGGGTCAGAGAAACCCCAAAATAGAACTTTTTGGTAAAAATTAAACTCGTTGTGTTTGGAGGAAGAAGAAGGCTAAGTTGCCATCCCAAGAAACAACAACCTACTGTTAAGCAAGGGAGGGTGGAAAGGATGGAAACATACATGCTTTGGGGCTGTTTTTGCAGGAGGGCACAGGACGACTGATAGTGTTTTAAAAGAAGAATAAATGGGGCCATGTATCGTAGAAGATCGGTGAGCAGATTGAAGATGGAAACGTTGGCTGGGTTTTCCAGCATGACAAATGATCCCAAACACACGCTCAGGGCAACACGGGAGTGGTCCGTAAAAAACGCAATGTCAAGGTCCTGGGTGGCCAACAAGCCCAGTCTCCATACCTCAGCCCCATAGAAAATGTGTGGAGGGAGTTGAAAGTCCGTGTTGCCCCAAAACATCACTGCTCTAGAGGAGATCTGCATGGAGGAATGGACCAAAATACCAGCTACAGTGTGTGCCAACCTGCTGAAGACTTACAGGAAATGTTTGACCTCTGTCATTGCCAACAAAGGTTATGTTACAAAGTATTGAGTTGAACTTTTGCTATTGACCAAATACTTATTTTCCACCATAATTTACAATTAAATTATTTACAAATCCTACAATGTGATTTCCTGGATGTTTTTCTCATTTTGTCTCTCATAGTTGAAGTGTAGCTATGATGGAAATTACAGACCTCTCTCATCTTTCTAAGTCAAAGAACTTGCACAATCAGTGGCTGACTAAATACTTTTTTGCCCCACTGTAACTAAAATGCATTTAAATCATAAATAAATAGAATGATTTTTTTATTATTGTTACTATTATTATTTTGAATCAGAGATCACAATTAGCATGAAAAATTAATAAGAAAAATTCAAACAAACAACAAAAATCAAGAAATACAAGACAAAGAAAACAAACAAAAATCATTAAAAAAAGTAATAGAGACAGATGGAAGGAAAGCCACACAGATTGAGATAAATGATGAGAAAGGAAGACAGAAAGGAAGAAAGAAAGAAAGAAAGAAAGAAAGTTGAAAAAAATACATACAGAGAAAAATCAAAACAAGAAAAAATAGTGGAAAGAAGGATAGACAAAAAAAAACAAAGAAACAGACATAAAGATAAATAAATAAACAAGGTCAGCCAAATAAGCAAGAATGAAAGAATGTAAATTGTGTAATTGTGTAAAAAAAAAAAAAAATCATCAAACAAACTCAAGTACAAATCAAAGAAAGAAATATCTAAATATATAAAATAAAAAAAAATAACAGACATGCATACATACACAAAGAAAGAAAGAAAGAAAGAAAGAAAAAGAAAAAAAGAAAAAAAGAAAGAAGAAGAAGAAAGAAAAACAATTTATTAAAAATCTGAAAATAAAGAAGAAAAATGAAAGTACGTAAATTGGAAAGAAGGGCAAATAATAAAATAAATAAATAAATTAATTAATTAATTCATTAATTAATTAACAAGAAATGTCAGCCAAATAAACAAGAACAAAAAATGAAAGAATTTTGAATATTGGGTTGAGTTGGTTGGTTCTGGGTTGTTCTCCGAGCTTGGCAATTGTATTGCAAACGTTTCGTCACCAATCGAGGAGACATCATCAGTGCGGTTGTAGGTTGTAGGTAACACTTGCGTTGTTATAGATCATTGGCAACGTCGGGTGTTTTTTGATACAACATTTGCGTCATGGAAGCAGCTGATCAAAATACAGTGCGTCATGGTCTGAAGGGGCCGACTGTGATTGGTTGAAATTGATTGTCTGCATTGTGGTTTGAATTGGGCGATTGTGATTGGTTGAAGGGAATGTTCTGAGTTGTGGTCAGAATTGGGCGATTGTGATTGGTTGAGAGGGATGTTCTGCGTTGTGGTCTGCGTTCCTGGCTGGTTTTGTCTTCTCATTTCCCGGAGCCTGAGGGGTTGATAGATTGGATCAATGTCAACATGTTTGTTTATCGATGTTTCGATGAAAAACCAAGCTTCAAGGAATTCCCTTTCTTTCCTCGTTCTTTCTCCCGTGACGATCTCTGCTGTGTCCCAGTTGAACTTGTGTCCTTCTTGGTCTTCGTGTACTGAGAGTAGGGAGAGTGGATCGTGTCTTCTAGTGGCTAACTGATGTTCATGTAATCTGGTCGATAATTTTCTTCCTGTTTGGCCCACATAGTTTTTCTTACAGTCCCTGCATTGTATTTAGTTCTTTTGGTTTTGACAGCATGGTCCTTATGGTCTTGGTTGGTTTGTGTGCCACTGTGATTCCACGTAATGACTGCGCTGCCATCTTTGAGATGTTTTGTACGCATGGTAGAGTTATCCTTTTGGTGGTTGTTTCTTCAGATTGTGTGTTGGAGGTTTTGCGTTTCATGGTTCTCCTGATAAAGCTCCGTGGGTATCCGTTTTTTAGGAAGGTTTGATACAGGTGTTTCTCCTGCAGTAGTTTTGCTTCTTCAGGGCTACAATGGGTTTCTATTCTCTTGAATAGTGTTTTGATACAACTTTGTTTGTGACATCTTGGATGATTGCTGCTGTAGTGTAGGATCTGATCAGTATGTGTTGATTTCCTGCGTACCCATAGATTAATTTGGATACCCATTTGGATTAATCTTTGGGATGACTTCATGCTCCAACTTCTGCATAATTATTTCTGCCAGAAGTCCTGATATAGGAGATCCCATCGGTGATCCTTGAATTTGCTCGTAGATTTGTCCATCAAATTTGAAATAGGTTGACATACAAAGATCCAGTAGTTCACATACGCTATCCGTCGTCAGTGGTCCTTCTCTTGGTTGGTCGTGTAGCAGTTCTCTAACCGTTTCCTTGGCCATCTTTAGATTGATCAAAGTGAATAGCAAAGTTACATCAAATGAAACCATGATCTCGTCACCATCCATTTTTATGCCTTTCAGCTTGTGAAGAAACTGTTGCGAGTTATTAATGGAGTATTGCGATCCAGTGATTAGGCGTTTGAGGTGCTTGTATAGGTGTTTCGCCAAATTATAGGTGGGTGTACCTGGGAGGGAGACAATTGGTCGTAGAGGGATGCCTTCTTTGTGTACTTCAGGAGGTCCATAAAATTGTGCAATAGCTGGTTCTCTCGCGCTCATCATATAAAATCCAATGCAGGGACTGTAAGAAAAACTATGTGGGCCAAACAGGAAGAAAATTATTGACCAGATTACATGAACATCAGTTAGCCACTAGAAGACACGATCCACTCTCCCTACTCTCAGTACACGAAGACCAAGAAGGACACAAGTTCAACTGGGACACAGCAGAGATCGTCACGGGAGCAAGAACGAGGAAAGAAAGAATTCCTTGAAGCTTGGTTTTCCACCAAAACATCGATAAACAAACATATTGACATTGATCCAATCTATCAACCCCTCAGGCTCCGGGAAATGAGAAGACAAAACCAGCCAGGAACGCAGACCACAACGCAAAACATCCCTCTCAACCAATCACAATCGCCCAATTCAAACCACAACGGCCCCTTCAGACCACGACACACTATCTTTTGATCAGCCAACAAATCAGCTGCTTCCATGATGCAAATTTTGTATCAAAACACCCGACGTTACCAATGATCTATAACATCGCAAGTGTTCAGAAGAAACAGCACCTACAACCGCACTGATGATGTCTCCTAAATTGGTGACGAAACGTTTGCAATACAATTTCCAAGCTCGGAGAACAACCCAGAACCAAAGAACAAAAAATGTTCAGCCAAACAAGTAAACAATAAGAAGTATTATGTTAACAGGATAATTCATCAAACAACAAAGAAAATCAAATACAAATAAAAAAAAAGAAATACATAAAACATAATCAGGAAAATTACGGAAATTCAGAAAGCAAACAAGAAAGAAAATAAATAAGAAACAATAAAAATTGAATAAAATCATATAAAATAAATAAATAATACAAAATAATATAAAGAAAGAGATGAATATTGAGATTGAGTGTAGGAAAGGAAAAAAATTTGAAAATAAAATAAATATTTATATAAATACAGGATAAAAGGAAGAAAAAGAATAAAGTCATAAATATTACGGTTAAGTGTAAGGAAGAAAGAAAGAAAAAACCAAGAAAACAATTATGCAGAGAAATATATATAATTATGGGTTAAGTCAAGTCAAGTCAGATCTATTTATATAGCGCTTTTTACAATGGAGAATTGTCTCAAAGCAACTTTACAAGTTTAGATTATCTCCGAATAACTACGTCCAATCCCAAATTGAGCAAGCCTAGGGCGACAGTGGCAAGGAAAAACTCCCTAAGTGTTATAGGAAGAAACCTTGGGAGGACCAAGACTCAAAAAGGGACCCAACCTCCTTGGGTGGCGTAGATGATAAATCTAAGAGCGAAACTAAAGTCATGGAGTCAAAGTTCGAATAGAATGTGAAGTATGCACATCGGCATTAAGTGGCCCGGGTATGGTGGGGCTGGAGCTGATGGCGGAAGCAGCTTGAGTGAAGCTGCAGCGGATGAACATCATGTGTGGGGCTGGAACTGCCGGAACACAGCTCTGAGAGAAAACAGAAAATGTA
>JAJAGP010003884.1:0-62309 GCA_025084515.1 Ancistrus triradiatus | reverse complement strand
GAAAGTGTCATATTGGGAGGTGAGACGTTCAGTACGACACATTCTGCTACCACTCTTTGGCCAGATTCAGCACTGTTATGCTTCATATTGTGGACCAGTTAACAGTGAATTAACAGATCATGCATTACACTACATGGACAAAAGTACTGGGACACACCACTTAATCACTGAATTTAGGTGTTTCATTCGGCCCCGTTGCCATAGGTGTATAAAATCCAGCACCTAACCATGCAGTCTGTCTTTATAAACATCAGTGAAAGAATGGGTCGTTCGAAAGAGCAGTTTGTGAAATTTCCTCCCTCCTAGATATTCCACCATCAACTGTGAGTGGTTTCATTGAAAAGTGGAAGTGTTTAGAACCACAGCAACTCGGCCACAAAGTGTCAGACCACATACAGTTACAGAGTGGGGGCACCCATTGCTGAGGGGCATAGTGCATACTATGATCATCTCACCAACACACTGCTGACCCAATAACTGCAGAGTTCCAAAACTCCTCTGCTTTTTCAGGGACTGGCTGAGGCCCCTTAGTTCCTGTGAAAGGAAATCTTAATGACAACTCCATGTTCATGCCTATAGCTTTAGAATGGGACTTCATAAAAGCTCCTGTAGGTCGATCATGTGGGTGTCCCAATATTTTTGCACATAGTGTACAACCCTAAATCAGAAAAACTTATAAAACATAAAAAACAGTGTTTCTTACATTCATATTGCAAACAGTATGAACCCAAAATATATCATGTTTTTTTTTTTTTTTCGGGTAAACTTCATTTCATTTCTTATTAAACATCCATTCCTGCATTTCAGGCCTGCAGCACATTCCAAACAAAGTTGGGATGGGGGCAGATTAGGGCTAGTAATTAATAAAAATAAATAAATAATGATGTGATTTCAAACAGGTGATGTCAGGTGATTGGAATCATGATTTGGTACAAATGCAGCATCCACAAATACAGAGGCTGAGTCTATGAGGAGTAAAGATGATCAGAGGATCTCCAGTGGATCAACAAATCCATGAGATGGTTAATGAAATGTTTTAAAACAATGTTCCTCAAAGAATGACTGGAAGGGATTTCCATATTTCAGAAATAACTTTTTCCAAATTGGCTTGTTTTTAATTGCCTTGTTAAAAAATGCATGGATTCCCTGGAAAAGATGAAGGCAGCGCATGTTGCTCTAAAATCTCAGTGTACTTTCCTTCATTAATGCTGCATCACAGAAGTGGAAATGACCTTCACCAAGGGCCCCGACCTGACCCCATACCATGCCAGAGCCTGGCTTTTGGACTTGTTCCTCATAACAGTCTGGATGCTGCTTTTTTTGTCTTTGGTCCGGAGCACACGGCGTCCATTTCTTCCTAAAAAAAGATCTGTTATTCTGATGGGTCTGAGCACAATCCCTGGTTCCACTGGGTGATGGTCCATCCCAGATGCCTCCAAGCCCAGAGAAGACGACGCCCCTTCTGGACATGGCTTCTTTTTTGTACAGTAACGTTTTAAGTGGCATTTGTGAATGTAACTCTGTATTGTAGAGCTTGATAAAGGTTTGATAAAGTAATCCCTTGTCCATGTGGTTCTATCAGCTATTGATGAATGATGGTTCTTGATGCAGTGCCATCTGAGGAATCGGAAATCACCTTTCCTCAATTTAGGCTTGTGTCCTTACCCTTTATGCACTGAAATTCCTCCAAATTCCTTAAATCGTTTAATTATATTTTGCACTGTAGAGAGAGAAACATGGAAATCCCTTCCAGTCATTCTTTGAGGAACTGGAGGTCCTCTGTCCATGTTTGCTCCTCAGAGACTCTGCCTTTTGTGGCTAATGCTTTTGTACCAATTCGTGATTATAATCACCTGTTGACAATTAGGTTTTTTACTCTCAATACTAGCCCTAAATTGCCCTTTTCTTTTCAACTTTTTTGGATTGTGTTGCAGACCTGAAATGCATATTGTTCTGTCTGCAATTAAATAAAAGTCTAAGTACATTTAAGACGTAGGGAACGTAGAACGGGTGTTATAAAAGCTCCTGTAGGTGTAATGTGTGGGTGCCTCAATACGTTTGTCCATACAGTGAACTTTCAGCCATTTCGCGTATGTTGTGGTATTGAGTCGTATCGCCCTCTTGTGTTTTTCACGGAAATTGCACTGCTCTGTGAATGGGTGGCTCTGTAAATTCCTCACCTGCCGATTCAATTTTAAAAGTATCCCTCTACAGAAAAAAATTTATAAAATAAAATTAAAAAACAGTATATTGTCCTTTGGAAACTAATCTGATTGTGACTGGTAAGTGGATTTACCATTTAAACCCACAGCCTGGATCAGCACTAAACTTGCAGATCTAGCTGTTTTAACAGGGGTTTATAAGAATCGTCAAGCTGCACATTTATGCAAGGTTGTGAGTTTCCTGTGTGCTTGAAATGATGTAAGTACTAAGTGAATTGGGGTTATACTTGTGATTTAATGTGTTATCAGGGGCGATTGTAGGATTAGAGCTTTAGGTCATTTTGGACTGTCATTCCCAAACTTGTGAAGGAGGAAAATATGACTTTTTGGGTTGAGGAAACGCTGTGATTGGAAAAACACCAACACATCTGAGAAAACGTCTATTAATGCTGAGCCTGTGAGCCACAAAGCCATCACATGGATCGTTCCATTTGCTAAGCAAGGGGGGACTGCTGTATTTTCGATTATATACTTTCTATGGATTTGACTTTTTTTTTTTTTTCTTCAGCCATAAAATAATATACTAAAAAAACGTTTTACTGTTTTAGGGGTGCTTGAGCAGCATTAAAAAGAAGCACGCCCATGTATCGTGACCATTTGTTCACTCTGCTTAAACCGGAGCTAATAATCCTGACAGAAGGTGGCGGTGTTCGTCTGGAGAGCATTCATGGGAACATGGTGGTTGAAAGTCCAGTTTTAACCCACTGGTAGTGCAACCAATTCTCGTTTTTTGTGCCATTTTAATTACAATTAATAGAAAGCAATTCAACGGTACAGGACAGACAACTATGTACAGTTTAAAATGATAAAAGTTGCTGTTATTTGTGGGGACTGGTATAATACGATCTGCTTGGCAACTTCGGTCCGATTAGACTTGGCATTATGGTTTTTGTGGTTTTGTGACCGCCTTTGGTCTCAGAAGCATCGGCGTCCTTCCAGCTTTTTAGTCCGGCGGCTGCTTCTCTCAGTCTGACATTAACATGCTGGATCTCTCTCTCTGAGAGGCCCTGTTGCTCATGTGGATTTTGTCGTTTCCGATGACGTCCCGGGACGATTCCTCCGGCGAGGTCCTGACCATACTGGATAAGGACATGCTGACCTGCCTCTTAAGCAGCTTCAGGACCTTCTTCTTGTAGCCTTTGCAGGCGAAAAAGTAGATGAAGGGGTCCAGACAGGAGTTGAGGTTCATGAAGCTGACGGTGATGTGCAGCGAGATCTGGAAGGCGTGCAGCTCCTGGCAGTCCGGCCGGTACTGCAGTTTTCGGATCATGTACTGCAGCAGGTCTACGTGGTAGGGGCTGTAGCAGATCACAAAGACCATGATGACGCAACAGATCACGCCGATGGCTTTGCGGCTCAGGCCCGACTTCTCCGTCAGCTGATTTGTCCTGGCTTGCTGACGCAGCTTGGCGCAGAGAGTGGAGTAGCACACCAGGATGGTGACCAAAGGGAGGCCGAAGCCCAGAAACACTGCGCCGATCAGCATAAAGGGCAAGCCTTTGACCTGCTCAAAATTGGGATATTCCATGCACGTGATGTAGCCGTCATGCTCCACATGGCTCATGGGCATGGAAAGCAGCGGCAGGGTCTGGGCCAGAACCAGCGCCCATACCACTATGCAGATGTAGCGTACGTTGTGGAGCTTTCGGAAGCGGCTGAAGCGCAGCGGAAGCACGACGGCGATGAAGCGGTCCACGCTCAGGCAGGTCATGAAGTTGACGCCGGCGTACATGTTGATGTAGAAGAGCAGAGCCGTGGCCTTGCACATGGCCTCGCCTAGGGGCCAGTGGAACCCCAGGGCGTAGTAGACCACGCGGAGAGGAAGGGAAAACGAGAACAGGATGTCAGACGCCACCAGGTTGGCCGAGTACACCGTGGTGGAGTTGATCTTTTTCATATTAGGACGGATGACGTGCAGGGCCAGAGCATTTCCTGACAGTCCCACGACGAAGATCATGCTGTAAACAAGGGGCAGGAGCACCCGTGCCCACCCACGATGGTCATAGAGGTTGGTGCAGTTGCCGCTGGACGCGTCGGTGCTGTTTGGGGACGCCATCATCGCCACAGGGTCCGCTTTTGGGAAATCTGAAGACGCAAATAAAACAGCAGATGTGTGAGGTTGTGAGGCGTGTTCGTAATCTGAAATATCACACATTCTTTCATTAAGGAAAGGACAATGGTAACGAGGATGGGGCAGCTTTTTTTTCTGTTCACTTAGACCAGCGTGTGGTTAAAGGAAGTCTCCAGCACAATAGCAGTTCCGCATCACTCAGTGCTGATTCACACAATGAGCGGTGGTCCCAGCCCAAGCAAAGTGAAGTGAAATGTGTTTCCTGTTCCGCTAGGAGAAATATGCCCCCACACCAAAAGCATGGTAAACACCCGATTGCTAAACCATATCGAAAGAAACCTACACTATGTACAGACAACCATTTGCACAATGCACGAGTGAGAGTAGTGATTGTGCATCATTTGGTTCTCATCTTCGAACTACCCAAAGACAAGTCAAGACGTGTTTAACAGGTTCTGTGTGAATACTTCTGCGTCTACTGTACGGTCAGGAATTGTATTATTGATTAATGTTTGGGTTGTAAACTGGAATGAAAGCCTAGAAAGTCTACAAACCAAGGGCAGGTTCTGTGTACACAGTTTCCATTTTATTTCACAGAGGCACTCTTAGGGGGTGAGCCCTTTAGAATTTTCTAGATTTTTGTAAAGTTGATAAAACGTTGCCAGATTTTCACACAAGTTCTAAAATTAGATAAAGAAATTAGATCAAACTATTATGCACATTTATTGAGAAAAATGACCCAATATTACATATCTGTGAGTGTAAAACGTATGTTCACTTTTGCTTTCAGCATCTGGGGGGCCCCTTGTGCAGCAATAACCATAACTACTCGTTGTGTATCAGCTTGGAGGAATTTTAGCCCATTCCTCCGTACAGAACAGCTTCAGCTCTGGGATGTTGGTGGGTTTCCTCACATTAGCTGCTCGCTTCAGGTCCTTTCCACAACATTTCCATTGGATTAAGGTCAGGGCTTTGACTTGGCCATTCCAAAAACATGAACTTTATTCTTTCTGTAACCCATTCTTTGGTAGAGACAAGCTTGTGTGCTTAGGGTCGGTGTCTTGCTGCATGACCCACCTTCTCTTGAGATCAGTTCATGGACAGATGTCCTGACATTTTCCTTTAGAATTCTCTGATTATTCATTCAGAATTCATTGTTTCCATCAATGATGGCAAGCCGTCCTGGCCCAGATGCAGCAAAACAGGCCCAAACCATGATACTACCACCACCATGTTTCACAGATGGGATAAGGTTCTTATGCTGGAATGCAGGGTTTTCCTTTATCCAAACATAACACTTCTTATTTAAAACATCTTTTAGAAAACGGGCAGTATTTTTTTTTTTTGGAGAGCAGTGGCTTTCTCCTTGCCTCCCTGCCATGCACACCATTGTTGTTCAGTGTTCTCCTGATGGTGGACTCATGAACATTATCATTAGCCAATGTGAGAGTCCTTTAGGTGCTTAAGTTACCCTGGGTTCTTTTGCGACTTCACAGACTATTACACCCCTTGTTCTTGGAGTGATCTTTATCAGTCGATCACTTCTTGGTAAAATAAGTTCCATTTGTACACAATCAGGAGTCCAAACCCTTTAGAGATGGTTTTGTAACATTTTCCAACCTGATGAGCATCAAGAACTCTTTCTGAGCTCCACAGAAATCTCTTTTGCTCATGCCCGATGCACTTCTGCGAACGTCTGTCGTGAAGATCAGACTTCTAGGGCGTCTACTCACACCTGATCGATCATCTCATTGATTGAAAACACCTTTAACTGCTAATCCTGGAGGTTCTCATCCTTTTGCCACTCACTGATATGTAACATTAGATCATTTTCTTTAATAAATGAGAACTAGTATAATATTTCTCTCATTTGTTTCATAGGGTTTCCATTCTTTGGACTTGTATGGGCTTGTGATCTGTTAGCTCGTATTTATGCATAATTAGAACATTCTAAAGGGTTCACAAACTTTGAGCGCCATTCTATACACTGGACGTTTCCCAGATACAGAAGTTAGTTGTGCATGTAACACACCACAATGTTCAATCAGACAGTAAAGACTGCAGAACTGCACCAGGAGAAAATACAGCTTTAACTAAATCTACAGAAACACACTGACGATTTAACCGTATGAACTTTTATCTGAATTATCTACCTGCTTAAAAAAGTTAATGTAATAAACTCAAAAATGTATCTAAAGCATTAAATAGGAGTGTATAAGGACATTACTGTACTCACCAACGCTGAGCTTCCTGCCGCACGGTCAATGTGGGTGTTCTTTCACTCGGCATCTCAGTGATAAGTCCACGTTTCTACTGCACTGCGAGTGATCAGTGAAAAAGAGAACTGTCTTTCCAAAGAGTGCTGTAACCATGGTGATTGATATAATTTCCGGAATGTGTGCCCGCCCCTCGTGCGCAAGTCTGTTTCACCATTCAGCACGTGTGTTGTGAAGGGCCGCCACCCACAGCCTTTTGAAAATCTCTCTGTATCTCTGTACCTCTCTCTCTCTCTGTACCTCTCTCTCTGTATCTCTCTCGCGCTCTCTCTTGCTCTCGCGCTCTCTCTCTCTCTCTCTTATCAGTTCCCCAGTACGCCAGCTTATTGGCATGACACAAATCACACTGTTGCCAAAGCAAAAAAACATGAAGCATAACAACAAAACATGACATAAAACAAATCTATCTCTCTGGCGGGGTGGCACCGGGGTTAGGCCCGTCCCCTCACAGGTCCAGACACCCAGACCCTGGATTTTCCGTGGATACTCAGTTTTTTCTGTTGCCATCTCTAAAGTGTCTCGGTGTGTGTGTGTGTGTGTGCCCTGCGTTGGACTGGCACCTAGGGTCTAGGGTTGGAAAGGATTAAGCATTTGAGGTGAGTATACCATATAAAAACGTTCATGCACTTTTATTTTGGGTGTTTTCAAAGTCAAATTCATTTCTATAGCGCTTTTATCTAAGCCCAAAGACTTGGTGTCAATGAAAACTCCCTAAATTTTATAAGGAAGAAACCTTAGGAGGACCAAGACTCAGAGACCCGACCTCCTTGAGAGGCCTAGAAGATTCAAAATTAAACTGAGTTCCGTAATTAATAAGTTTATAGTAATGGTTTCATAAACAGAAGCTAAGAATGAAAAATCAAAAGGGAGAACCTATTTACAGAAAATGTAGCAAATAATGCAAAATATAATAATAAAGACAAAAAGATCGTAAACCAGGAATATAAAATTAAAGAAAATAAGGCCATAATACATATAAACTAGATCTGCATTTCATGAAAGAATTACAACAGGCAAGTAGAAAGAATTTGGGTTTGTGTCCCAGTACTTTTGGTCATGTGCAGGTTTGTGTCCCAGTACTTTTGTTTTTGGCTTATATGCTGTAGTTTTATAGTCTCAGTTTTGTGATACTCTTCATAATATTTTGTTTTCTCTAAAATGTTATACCTGTTATAGTCTCTGTTAGTGTTTAGTTTCTATTTGTTTAAACTGTCAGTATAAACTTATTAATTAGATAAATTAGTTCAATTCTTACATCTAACATCTAAGCCGCCCAAGCAGGTCGGGTCCCTTTTTGAGTCTGGGTCCTCCCAAGGTTTCTCTCTCATAGCGTTTAGGAAGTTTTCGCTCTAGACTTGCTCAATTTAGACTCCATTGTAAAAAGCGCTATAGAAATAAAGCTGACTTGACTTTATTTTTTTGCGTCCTAGCACTTTTGGCCACAAGTGTAGGTGTTTGATTGTGTGTGTGTGGTGTGTGTGTGTGCGAGTATGAGTGTGTAATGTAATTGGTAGTGTATATGTATGTGTGGTGTGTGTGTGGTTTGTTTATATGTGCACGTTAAACAGTTCGGGCTGTATTAATCGCAGTGTGTGGAAGAAGAAGAACGAGAATAATAAGTGCTTTAATAAAATATAATAATGTAGAGAACTTGCAATCCGGCATCATTTGGTCACGGTAGATGCCACTCCGAGTGTGTTTTCAGTTGATGTGTTACTGGTTTCCTTAGTGGTTGCGTTACTGGTTGTGACAGGATGCTACAAATTTAGCTGATTGTGTCATTACTCAAATTTCTTCTTTCAGGAGATGAAGTTTCAGTATGAGTTTTCTGTGCAGTACTGCTCTATAGGAGCTAAAGGTGGAGATGCGAGAAACATCTGTACACGTTGTGCTTCATACTGAAGGCACACGGGTTTAGGGCACACGGGTTTACGCCCAGGTCAGGATGTGGGCACAGTCATCTCTTTATTTCACTTTTACATGGCTACATCTCACTGTCTGTCTTTTTCTGTCTGACTGATAGCGGTCAGAGAACCCCGGTTCAATCCTGAGCTCGGACTCCGCCCGTGTGGAGCCGCCGTGGGTTACTCTGGGTGCTCCTGTTTCTTCCCGAGTCATGCGTTAGGTTAATGCTTGCTCTAAATTGACCCGTGTGAGATTTTATCGAAGTAACCTTGCTCGTTGTGAACAGCCATTGTTTCTGACAGCAACATTATATAAAATGAAGCCTCTGTGTTTCTTTTTCTCTCAGTTAGCCTAACATGCATGCTTTTGGACTGTAAGAGGAAACCAGAGTACCCGGAATACACCCAAGTGGACGTGGGGAGAACATACAAACTCGTACCAGAGCTCCTTGACTTGCGATAAATTCAACTTATCGTGGATTTGTCAGAACGTATCCCCATCATAAATCAGGGAATACCTGTGTCTTATGAGGTAGCAGACCCTACCTTAAATTATACTGTGGGACCCTATCGGTTAGGGTACTGGACTCTGGACCAGAAGGTCCAGGGTTCAAATCCCACCACTGCCAAGCTGCCACTGTTGGGTCCTTGAGCAAGGCCCTTAACCCACAATTGCTTGGATTGGAAGGCCTTTTCAATTGTAAGTCGCTCTGGATAAGGGCGTCTGCTAAATGCTGTAAATGTAAATGTAAATTATGACCATGACCCCGGCTTTCCTCACTCCATTTCCCAGCGCTCATCACTCCCGCCACGTGACTTCCTACTGCTGATTACAAGAGTATCGTAGTCCGTAGCGTACCCTAAACACACCTAAAACACTTACATTAAACTACAGTCGGGCAAAATCATTAACATAAAGCTTCTTTTATAACAAAGGATTGAATAGGTCATGTAATTTATCAAATAAAGTGTTGAAATGAAAAACAAAAAAGAGTAATTGCACGACCACGTCTGTTCCTCACTACATTTCCCAGCACTCATTTCTCCATCATCACAGTGCTCGGCAGCATCACAGTGCGTATCGCTTGCCCGGGAAAATACGAATCTCAAAATTCTAAGTATTATTATCAGATTCCATTCGTAAAGTCAAAATGTAAGTCAGGTCAATGATAAATGGGGAGTACCTGTAATAAATACATAAATAAATGAATTGGAACAAAGAAAAGTAAAAAATGATTTGTCCCTTTATTTTGTTGTGTTCAATAAGTTTGTATAATAAATTCCAGTGGAGTTTGGAAGCAAAAGACGTGCGTGTCAGAGTGGGCAACCCAAATATGCGTATCTACAAGACTGCAGAAAAAAGACAGTAACTTTAAAAAAGAGCCTCTTCCTGTCCCTCTGCAATAACCTGCAAATGCAACGTGGAAATGTCTACATACCTTCCTTCCACCTTATCATGGCACGGAAGCTACCCAATAATAAACATTAAATGTCCAGAACTGAGGTAACTGTGATTTCATAACCGAGCCTGCATTCGCTTTGTTATATTAGTGGAACCATAGAAGTCATGTTAAGCACAGAATGTGATCCTGAACATCCAAAGAAGTCGCTGGAGCTCTTGCAATAGGTGCAATAGTCTCCTCAGCTTACAAAGTAAGCCACAGAACGTCGGTGAGTGAAAGGGGCAGAAATCAGGAGAAATCTGTCTCTCAGGATTAAAGCCTATTCACACCAAGAACGATTTTTTCCACACAAAAAACAGATGCGACACGAGATGAGATTAACACAGGAAGCTCTAGTTTGTGTTTTAATGATCGTGAACAGATAAGAATGCACTTAGATAAATAATCAGACGCTTCCATCCAGTCTCTGTGAGCTGTATCACCATCATTCTTCAGTTTCAGTTCTATTCCACCAGATCTTTTCTTTAATATCCATGTTTTTAGAGGCAGCCTGTTGCTCGTCCTATAAGCTCTCAATGAGCTGTTCTGCCCGGCAACCGAGCTCTGATTGGTCAGCCTGATTTTAACTGAAATTAGACCAGGCTGTGATTAAACATTTTATGCAGCTTCGCAGTCTGTCTGTTTAGAACTCGGTGTTCTTTTTCAAAACTTGATGTGCATTTTTTTTTTTGTTTTTTTTTGGTGTGAAAGGGCTTTATGATTACAGAAATGCATCACTGGCAGTCAGATATCAGGGAACTGGAATAAAGATAACATCCACCTGCACTAGCTGCTCTTAAGACCTTAATCCTGAGGACGGTTCAGCATTTGAGCCTGGTTCCTCGTCAAGTTAATGCCTTAGGCGTCTCTGGTATTTTTCAACCCTCTGTTGTTACTGGCTGCTTATTTGGAATAACGACTTGACTCTCTCTTCATTAGCAACGTGTGCATTTTTTAAGCTTTTTTGCAAGTCATTCAAGAGCCGAATCAAACCTGGGATATTAAGCTGACGCTCTGACATTTGACATTTTCAAAGAGTTGGGGATCTGGAAAAATAACCCGATTGCTCGTAGACGTGGCGTAGTGTGTGATTATGATTCATGACTCATTTATAACCACGGAGGCTTGGAATGAGGAATTAAACGCGGTGTGTCTCAAGCACTTCTGTTTTATTCGGCTGTAAGGCAGGGAAGCAATCCGAACGAGGATTGTGCGGTGTAATGCATGAAATAGCTGCACTGATCCATCTCTGTGGTTTCACACACTCCGTGCTTGCATCATACCATGAGAAGATTGACCAAAGTTATGCATCTGCCTTTAAAGAATTAAACGAATTATTTGGGCTAAGAATAGAGCTGGTCTTCGCGACAAAGCTTTTTTCTTCACTAATAAACCCTCCTAATTAGTCTTTATGTTAAGGTCTGAGCAGGTCTGTGAGGAGCCTCACCCCTGACCTGAAACTTGTAACCAATATTGAAAGCCCCATCTGTGAAACCAAAAAAAAAAAAATTTATAGCTGTCCTTGAAAAACAGGCAAAGCCGCCGCTGGTGTGTAACTCCAAACCACATCAAACGCCTGTTTATCTAATGAATGTCATCCTGTTTTTGAAGGCAGTTAATGAAAAAGTGCTTTAACCTTTCGTCCAGAAATCCCCATGTGATTGCATTTATTGATGTGCTACCAGTAAAGCATTTCAAACAACAGGTTCAACAAATATTACCTAAATGATTGTGAAGTAGCCTGGATTTGAATATCTGCCATACCTGTGGGTTTTAGGCAATTAGAACAGCTCGGGTGGTTTTACATGCTTGTTCAGTGAAGCAGATTGTGATTAGTCATCGCCATGTAGGAAAAATGGCAGCAGACATGACTTTAGTCTGTAGAAATAGTGTTATAAGAAAGAACTTGTCATGTGATAAAGCTACAGCTGTGTTCATGGAAATATAAACGAATCAATTCTTCATTAAAAAACGTAAATGGGGTAGAAGTAGGCCGGAACAGTCCAGAACACGATTCAGTGGCGGTACGCGGTTCTGGAAAGACAGGAGAGCAGGTGCCACCGTCAAAATCCGTCCACCGGTCGGAGAACAGCAACTAAGATCAGGATTATTTATCTTAGACAAATGATAACCCAACAGAACCATTTAAAGTCCATGTTCAATGATTACAGTAGAATTTTTAGTAGTGTGTAATAGATGGATTTAAAGCCTTTACTGATGCCGAGGCAAAGTGCAGAAAAGACGCTTTGCTTTAATCTGGTGTCTTGGTTTTTTTAAGGTAGGATGGAGGGAAACTCTCAAATAAGAAATATCTTTGTGTTAGCGTCTAACCTATTTACTCAGATTCAGTCTAATAAATCACCATTAAAGCTTGAAGAGAATGAGAGCCAATAAGAGGGAGGACGGTTCAGGCAGGATCATATGTATGATATATGGACTGCACTGGAGTGTGTCACAAAGTAAAATAAATAAGCTTACATTCTCTTTTGCGTCTTGTAATCCTTTTAGTTTAATTACTAAATAATACATTTTTGTTAGACATGAAGCCGAGGCTGAACAATATGTGAGCGATGATGAAGATTGTGCCAGTAGTACCGGCAGGAGTTACTACTTTCTCACCTTGAGAAAGTTACGAAGCTTCTGACCAATTCATGAGGTCGCGAAAAGAACCACTAAGGTCTGGCAGCTCATGCAGACCTGATTGGCTCTGAATGAGGGAGAGGAGGAAAGTCAGGAGATCATAGCCTGGAGTCGCAACAACGTCCCCTACCCAGCCCGGTGATGGACTGGCATGCTGTCTAATGTGTGCTACAGCAGCTCTTCTGTGGGATTCGGCCAGGCAGGCTAGCCTTTGCTCTCCATACAACAGGAAGTTCACTGGTTAACCGTTTGCCCTTATTTGAGCCACTTTTGGTAGATCCTAATGACTGCATAGCGGGAACATGTCACAAGACCTGCTGTTTTTGTGATGCTCTGACCGACCTGTCTAGCAAACAGCTGGCTCTTCCCTCAGATCCACAGGAGCTGTTATTCAAACCTATACTGCTGTGGGAAGACGTTTGGATAACGAATATTTGGATAAAAAAGGAAATCCCATGGGGATTTCAGTTTATTAGCTTATATTCCATGTATCCTTTAAGTTTTAGTGTTTTTTAGCTTTGTAGTTCTACAATTACAGTTTTTAAACACCTCAGCGTCACTCCTGGACTGAACATAGTCCACCAACCAAAAATATCCAGCCGCCAGCATCCTGTGTAGTGACCAACAACAAAACTTAAATAAGCTGGAAAAAATATAGTACTATACATTTAAAACCCTGTCTGGTGGACATTCTGATTTCCGCTTGTTATCTGTAGGAAGGGCAGGGTTCTGTACTGTTCTGTGCACATTCTGTACTGTTACACATTTGTGTATAGCTAGTACAATGTAAAAGAAACAGCATTTAGCTCTTTAACCACTGAGGAAAACATAAACAGTGTGTAAAGGTCAGTGGTGGCTGGTGGTTTGTAAAAAGGGGGAAGTAGAGATGTTCACGTGTAATCACTTCATTTCCATGGCCAGCCAGAGCTGTACACTTCCTGTTAAGTATTTAGTCAGCCACTGACTGTGCAAGTTCTCCTACTTCGAAAGATGAGAGGGGTCTGTAATTTTCATCATAGCTACACTTCAACTATAAGAGACAAAATGAGGGGGAAAAAATCCAGGAAATCACATTGTAGGATTTTTTAAGAATTTAATTGTAAATTATGGTGGAAAATAAGTATTTGGTCACCCACAAACAAGCAAGATTTCTGGCTCTCACAGACCTGTTACTTCTTTAAGAAGCTCTTCTGTCCTCCACTCATTACCTGTATTAATGGCACCTGCTTGACCTCGTTATCTGTATAAAAGACACCTGTCCACAGCCTCAGTCAGACAACAAACTCAACCATGGCCAAGACCAAAATGATCATAGAACGATGAGAAAAAATCCCAGAACTACACAGATGGACCTGATGAATGAACCTGCAGAGAGATGGGACCAAAGTACAAAGGCTACCATCGGTAAACACACTTATGCCGAGAGGGGAGGGACTCAGATCCTGCAGTGCCAGGCGTGTCCCCGGCTTATGGCAGTACATGTCCAGCCCCGTCTGAAGTTTGCCAGAGAGCCATATGGATGATCCAGAAGAGACTGGGAGAATATCATGTGGTCGATGAAACCAAAATATAACTTTTTTGGTAAAAACTCTAACACGCCGTTTTGTAGGAAGAAGAATGCTCTGATTGGCACCCCATACCTACTGTGAAGCATGGGGGTGGAAACCTCATTGCTTTGGGGCTGTTTTTCTGCAAAGGGGACAGGACGACTGATCCGTGTTAAGGGAAGAATGAACGGGGCCATGTATCGTGAGATTTTAAGCCAAAACCATGGCTGGATCTTCCAGCATGACAATGATCCCAAACACACCACTCGGGCAACGAAGGAGTGGCTCCGTAAAAAGCATTTCAAGGTTCTGGAGTGGCCTAGCCAGTCTCCAGACCTCAGCCCCATAGAAAATTTGTGGAGGGAGTTGAAAGTCCGTGTTTCCCCAAAACATCACTGCTCTAGAGGAGATCTGCATGGAGGAACTTTTGTTCAATTTTGTTTAACTTTTGTTATTGACCAAATACTTATTTTCCACCATAATTTACAATTAAATTCTTAAAAATTCTTAGTGTGATCGCCTGGATTTGTTTTCTCATTTTATCTCTCATAGTTGAAGTGTAGCTATGATGAAAATTACAGATCTCTCTCATCTTTCTAAGTAGGAGAACTTGCACAATCAGTGGCTGACTAAATACTTTTTTGCCTCACTGTATTTAGACGCATTAAACCATGGATCGCAAGAAAATAGACAGCGTGAAGACAGTTTGCAATTCAGGTGGTGCATCAGAAATTAAAAACTTATCCCTGGCCTTACTAAGAATTATTTGAGGTATCCTGGTCATAAAATACATCTTGGCAAATGCAGTGCATTTTGTGTCCCCCAAAGAAACAAGAGCTCATGGCATTGAAGTTTTTGCTCCAGTTTGGGAAAGCACACTGAAGAAAGTGACGTTATGTAGTTAGGTACTTTCTTTTTTTATTATTTAATTTTTTTTACCTGGGTCATTCCTACGATTCGATGCATTTTTCACCAGCAGGCAATGATATTTATCATGTAAAAAAATCAGAACCTTATAAATTATAAAGCCTTTTGAGCACTGTTTAACGTTCATCATAATACGTTCTACTCCTAAAAATATTTTGAGTGATTTAGCAGTATTTTTTCTGTATTTGTATATTTTTGCTCTGTATTGCTATGGCAAGATATTAATATCATTTGTATGGTTTTTGTAGGTGCTTCATGTAGTTGTGGTTACAAACCATTGTTCCCTCAGTGACAGGGATCTGTTCCTCTTACCCTCAATAAAAGATGTCCTGATTCAAAAATGGAGTTAGAAAGGCTTTTTAAAGAATTACTTTTGCTTAAGCACATTTAGTAGCATGTACTTATAGACTTCTAATATATGTAAGCCATACTTCAACTTGTACCTGCCTATTTTTTAATCAGATTACTTTAGTAGAGCCTGTGTACTTCTGCCACCTCTGCTGTCCAATAATGTAGAGACTTTTGTTGTTTGTGTTTGTTTTTTAGCTGTGCAAGACACACCTGTGGGAATAAATGACATGTTTATGGCCATTTGTCCAATTAACATTGGTCTTTTTAACAAATACACATTGCTCCATAGACTCCCAGAGACACACAGGCTTCAACAAATGTCTATTATGTCTGTCGCTGGGTTTCAAAGCAGATTCTGCATGAAAGAGATTAATGAATCAATAGAACAATGCTGCAGTGAAATTTTTGATCATTTAATACACTAAAAAATTGATTTCCACTAACAGAAGATAATGAATAATGTAGGCACTTTGGTAAATGTTTCATTACCACATTTTAATGAAACTTTCTGTGGAGTCTTAAAATGTTGACCAGTGGTAGATGGTAAGAAGCCCTTCAGATAGGATTACCACCTTTGCAACAAGCCAAAACCCGGACCCCCCAAACACACTTAAGGTTACATTTCAATAGACTCACCCCTAATTTCCAGCTGCACTTTCTGTTTTACCTTTCCGCTGTCAGCAGTGGTTTGTTCTTCACAACAAGCTTGAGGAAGTAGCACATGACGGACTGAAATTAAATCGAAGTCAGATTTCTATCTTGACCACACTCCGTGACATTTTGCTCCTTTCGTCGCTCCGGAGATTGTTCACAATGTTGAAGACCCACTCTGCATGTGCATTGCTCACAAGAATTGCAAGAGCATGTTCAACAGTTAAGAGGTTCTTGAATTCTTCTTCAAGAGGAAGTTTAAAATTTCATTTCATTTATTTGTTTGTTTGACAGGGACAGTGCTCATTAATCAACAGATAAATTACTGGAAATGAGCCAGAGTAATGTAATATAATCAGTTCAAACAAGAAACCCTTCCAATATCTTATGCTTATTTGGTCGACAGCAGTTGCATTTATCTTGAGCATGTCTTGTTTGCTTGGGGGATAGTTTTGTGAGGGCTTGGTCACAGGACAAACAATGGCTCACTTATTGTGGGTCTTTAGGTGCAAACAACAGTGTTCACACGCATTTCAACCTTCGTGGCCTGTGGCATTTTCTTTTCTTCAGCATCCCGCTACACACTGCACTAAAATAGTGGTACAGGATTGGTAGTTTCGCATGTCAGTTAAATCGACCTAATTAAAGTAGGTGGGATTTGAAAAAAGAAGGCGCTTGCATGAGGAAATGGAAAAATATCTGCTTAATCTGTTTGACTGTCCAGATAACGACCCGAGTGTGATAACTCTACCTTCAGAACATCATCTACGTTTGTTA
Source organism: Ancistrus triradiatus (assembly GCA_025084515.1). NCBI lineage: Eukaryota > Metazoa > Chordata > Actinopteri > Siluriformes > Loricariidae > Ancistrus > Ancistrus triradiatus. Next base: position 45,501 of record JAJAGP010003884.1, on the reverse strand, counting down.
TTTTCCTGTCCTACATCCTGTATAGTGGCTCAGTGGTTCTGTTTTAAATAGCTCATACCTTAGTGTGAATATGGATACAGGGAGTTCAGATAGCGGGGTATATGTGTATTTGTATACAACATGCTACTGGTTTTATTATGATATGTTTATGATTGATGCTGTGGAACCAGTAAACAAAATTGAATTGCATTTTTGTGCACTGCAAACACTAAACCTTAGAACGTGAAATAATCTTATATTAAGGCAATAAATCTTATTTGGCTTTTCAGAAGGCGCTGAAAGTGTACCATGATCACCAACTTTTTACCTTAAGTGATTTAGGGCTCAAATTGAGTAGAAGTCACCGGTCAAGTTATTCTGATTCTTCTGTCTGGATATAAAATCAGGGCTTTTCACTTGATTTAAGAATTAATAGTATTAGTATTATTATTTGCCAAGTATAATTTGCTCACCCCATTGGCAGATTTTTAATTTTTTTTTTGCAAACTAGCTTTACAAAGTCCAGACATGTGAGCAATACCAGGGTAAAGAAAAACTCTGGAAAAAAATCAGGAACAAAACCTGCGAGGAACCATATATAAAAGAACAATAAAAAAATGGAATAAAATAAAAACTGAAATATTTAAAAATGCAGTTAAAATCTAAAACAGATAAAACATTAGCAAAAAGCCCACCTGAAACAATGTGTCTTGGCCCTCCTCTTTAAATGTGTTAAGAGCCCTCAGGCCCACGGTGGTGGATTTGGAACGTCCCTAACAATCATGTCACTGAGGCTACTGGGGAGCCAAAGCATGGAGGCCATTTAAAAACCAGTAAAAGAATCTTTAAAATCAATTCTAATGGATGGCTGGTAACCAGTGTAGCTGTATTTTGAGGATTGGTGTGATGGGATCCCTATTTTGTTACCAGTCAGGACTCTTGCTGCACATTCTGTTAGGTTAGAAATGAGCTCTTTGGTAGGCAGAGAGAAGAGCATTACAATAATCCAGGCGTGACAATATAAAGGCATGTATAAGTTTCTCACCATCAGCCAGGTGAGAGCAGTTAGTGAACCCTGGATAGATTTCTGAGGTGGAAGAAATGCAGTTTTACAGACATTGTTAATATATGAAATTTAAATCTAAGATCCACACTGTTGAAAGTGAAGTGACCCCAGGTTTGTGACCGTGCTTTGTGAGTCTAAAGGACAGGATTTTAACCAGTCAGGAGTTTAATATATCGTCTAGACACCGAAGCAGGGTTGTTGATAGATCGACAAGGGTCAGAAGCTAAGGGAATGTTTCTTTTCTTGTTCTGTTAGATTTAAGTGCAGCATTTGACACTATAGATCATGATGTGTTACTAAACAGACTAGAAAATACTGTAGGTATTAAGGGATCGGCACTTTCTTGGTTTAAATCTTACTTAGCTGACCGGTACCAGTTTGTTCATATAAATAATCTAAGGTCTAAGCTCTCAAAAGTGAAGTATGGTGTGCCTCAGGGGTCAGTGCTTGGCCGCTTTTATTCTCTCTGTACATGCTGCCACTAGACTCAGTTATTCGTAAACATGGCATTAGTTTCCACTGCTATGCAGATGATACACAGCTGTACATATCAGCCAAACCTAATGACAGCCTTACAATCAACAAAATTGAGGACTGTGTAAAGGAAATAAAAGATTGGATGTTATTTAATTTTCTCTTACTTAACTCAGATAAAACTGAGGTTCTATTAGTGGGACCCAAGGCTATGAGAGACAGGTTGGCTACATCTATCCTAAATCTAGGTGGCTCTCCAGTATTGCTCAGTCCGTCTGTAAAAAACTTAGGGGTCACATTTGATTCAGATCTCTCCTTTGATGCGCACATTAGCAGCATCACTCGAATTGCTATTTTTCAATTATGTAATATCGCTAAACTTAGAAATATCCTCTCTTTTAATGATGCAGAGAAACTTGTTCATGCGTTTATAACCTCAAGGTTGGATTACTGTTACTTACTGGATGCTCAAGTAAATCTATAAATAAACTTCAGTTAGTTCAAAATGCAGCTGCCTGGGTGCTAACTCGAACTAGAAAATTTGATCACATCACTACTATTCTATCATCACTACACTGGTTACCAGTCAAATTCCGCATAGATTACAAAATACTTCTTATAACTTATAAAGCTCTACATGGCCTGGCCCCACATTACCTGAGTGAACTCTTAGAGTTTTACAATCCAACTCGTCTACTTCATTCACAGCGTGCAGGACTTCTTTTAGTTCCTAGAATTAAAAAAGTCACAGCAGGGGGAAAGGCTTTCTCATACATGGCCCCCCAACTGTGGAATAAACTTCCCACTTTCGTTCAAGACTCAGACACTTTCCAAATTTTTAGGTCTAGGCTAAATACATACTTATTTACACAGGCTTTTCTCTAGATTTAGACCAGGATGCATGGCTTGGGTCACTGGGGCTGGAGTCTGGAGTCATGTCTGGCCTGCATGCCTTGTCCGTTAGCCGGGAGTGTCGAGTGGTCAGTCTGGCTGAACTGGGCTTCGGTCCTCGTGATCTTGACTCGTGCATCCTTGCCTTAGACTAAGGGCAGAGCTGGGGGTTCATAGTCAAAGAGTCTTATGGTGATCAGAAACATTGAGTTGCTGTCTTCTGCCTCCCGTGGGGTTGGCAATGTCTCATGTGATCCCTCTTGGCTGTGTTTTCTACCAGTTCTCCTCTTTCTAGCTATGCTGCTATAGCTAATGCTGCCAGGGTCTCATGCTACACTTGGCCATCAGTGATTGAACATGGCATCAGTGATTGTTAATAGACAACTGTGCTCTTAATCAATAACTAATTACATTTTCTGTTTTCTCTCCGAGCTGTGTCCGTCAGTTTCCAGTTCCAGCCTCACACATGATGTTCATCCGCTGTTAAGCTTCCACTTTCAAAGCTGCGTCTTTCCGTCATCAGCTCCAGCCCCCACCATACCCCGGGGGGCCACTTAATGTCGATGTGTGCACTTACTTCACATTTTATTCGAACTTTGACTCCATGACTTTAGTTTCGCTCTTAGATTTATCATCTACGCCGCCCAAGGAGAGGTTGGGTCCCTTTTTGAGTCTTGGTCCTCCCAAGGTTTCTTCCTCATAAACACTCAGGGAGTTTTTTCCGTGCCACTGTCGCCCTAGGCTTGCTCAATTTGGGATTGGACGTAGTTATTAGGAGATAATCTAAACTTATAAAGTTGCTTTGAGACAATGCTCCATTGTAAAAAGCGCTATATAAATAAATCTGACTTGACTTGGCTAAGGAAATATATAATTGTGTGTCATCCGCATACTGATGATAGGAAATATTTTATTTGTTAATTATTCTGGCCAGTGGTAGCAAGTAAAGATTAAACAGCATTGGTCCTAGAATGGAGCCTTGTGGCACTCCACATGACAGAGGGTGACGCTTGGATGAGGAGTTTCCAAGTGTAACATAGTACTCACGGCTACTCAAACAGGACTGGAACCAGTTTACTGAGCCAGTGAGACCAACCCAATTAAGCAAAATCTCATGGTCGACAGTGTCAAAGGCTGCATAAGGTCTAAGAGCTAATATAGATGTATTACCAGCATTTTGATTCATTTTAAGATCATTGAAAACTTTAATTAGTGCTGTGATGGGCCCAGAGGCCAGATTGAAAAGTTTCATGTATGGGGTTTGAATGGAGATGGTCACCTAGTTGAATTGGATAAATGGATAATTAGGTACAATATTGCCTGTAATATGTATGTTTTCCTGTAAGATAAGAGTAATTTTAGTCTCTGATTGAGGCATACTAAGTAGATAAAATTGTTGTAGAATTGTAGAACTGTAAATGGCTACAGATTAGGTCTACATGTGGCAAGCACACCAGTGTCTAACCAATCAGGTAAGCAGCTGTTCCTTCTCATGAACATATGGAAATGATTTAAAACATTCAGGGCTACTCACAACACAAAAATAGCACAAATCCTTCTGAGATTTTGTGTACATTGGTCTGTATTTTTGCTGGTGGACAAAGTGGTCCATCGGTTGTCGGTTCGAGTGTCCTGGTTTTTTGTCAGACCTCGGTGGCAACCCTGGTTGTAGTGGAGCCTCTGTAATCCAAATGAGATGAACCAGGATCTTGCACCAAGGTTCAGTTAGGTCTGGAGGGTGGAAACCAGAAAGGTGATGAGAGAGAAGAGATTGAAGTATACATTTGGGAGGGTATGAGCAGTGTGCATAGTAGGCTCTTCTGAACGCCGCCTCAACTGTATGATCTTCTAAAACCAGTGTAACGCTTTGACTTTTAAGAAAGAAATCTAGAGATATAAAAGAGAACATATTGAGTTTCCAAATGCTGTTTCTTGACGCGGTTGGAAAATAAACTTTAATCCATCTGCGGGTTCTTCTAAGGGTTTGTCCCTCAGTGCTTGAGCTTTCCAAAACCGTACCCAACCATCTGAAAGACGTTTCAAAGGGTTGAATGTGAACGATGTTTGTGTCACTGTGTGTTATGAGTCAAGGATGTTAAAATCATGTTCTGCGTAAGTGGTTTTCACACCTTCCTGCAAGGAAGGTGTTTTATATCTTAGACGCCCTAGTGCGATGTTTGGATTCCATCACCAAAATGATGTTCAAACACAAAACCATAGCAACAACTAATTATTAACATTAATATGTATGAGGTTTAGCTCTCCGGCTCTTCAGTTTGCTGTTTTATTTTTATTTTTTTTACACAAGTCGTTGAAGAATAGATGCTGTGAAGATGCTGTGGTTTAGAAATAAAATACTGCCTTTCAGTTTCGCCCCCACTCTTTGGGGAACTGATTGTCGTGTAAAGGGTATTTATTCCTCATTTCTTTATAGTAGTGTTTTTGTAGATGTGTGTGTGCAGTTGGGGGCAGTGTATATGTGTGAATGCTGTGTGTATTTAGTGTGCATGTGTGTAGAAATAGTGTATATCGATTTGTTTGAGTGTAGATGTACAATCCTGGGCAAAAAAAAAAGGGCTTAGTCCATTTCTCCACGTTCACTTTGAATAAACTTGCAGACAGGTTTTTGGAGATAGAAGAGTCGATGCTTTTCCAATGTTGTTGTGTAATGTCTTGAAAAATGTTTCGCAGTTAGTTTGTGTTTAATGTGAGAACAAATATTCTCTACAGGGCTCAGTTCTGGCTCGAGCATGAGCCTGGTGGGTTTCTTCTGAATTCAGTTCTTAGTAGTCTTCAAAGTTTGAGCAGGAGCTTTGTTTTGTTTTTGCGCTGAGGACACGAGAATCTACAATAACTCTGTTTAGTGGACTAAATAATGCAGATACACATTCTTTGTTAGTATATTCAATACAGCGGTACCTCGGTTCTCGTGGTTCATTCGTTCCAGAAGTCAGGTGCCGAAAATTACGAGTACTGAGAAAAGTTTTCCCATAAGAAATAATATACAGTGGTGCTTGAAAGTTTGTGAACCCTTTATAATTTATATAATTTATAATTTCCTCATAAATATGACCTAAAACATCATCAGATTTTCAGACAAGTCCTAAAAGTAGATAAAGAGAACCCAGTAACACAAATGAGACAAAAATATTATACTAGGTCATTTATTTATTGAGGAAAATGAAAATGAAAACTTGTTAGTGAGTGGCAAAAGTATGTGAGCCTCTGCTTTCAGTATCTGCTGTGACCCCCCTGTGCAGCAATAACTGCAGATAAACGTTTCCTGTAGCTGTTGATCAGTCCTGCACACCGGCTTGGAGGAGTTTTAGCCCATTCCTCCGTACAGAACAGCTTCAGCTCTGGGATGTTGGTGGGTTTCCCCACATTAGCTGCTCGCTTCAGGTCCTTCCACAACATTTTGATTGGATTAAGGTCAGGACTTTGACTTGGCCATTCCAAAACATGAACTTTATTCTTCTGTAACCATTCTTTGGTAGAACAGCTTGTGTGCTTAGGATCGTTGTCTTGCTGCATGACCCACCTTCTCCTGAGATTCAGTTCATGGACAGATGTCCTGATATTTTCCTTTAGAATTCTCTGATATCATTCAGAATTCATTGTTCCATCAATGATGGCAAGCCGTCCTGCCCAGATGCAGCAAAACAGGCCCAAACCATGATAGTACCACCACCATGTTTCACAGATGGGATAAGGTTCTATGCTGGAATGCAGTGTTTTCCTTTCTCCAAGCATAATGCTTTTCTTTTTAAACCAAAAGAACCAAAACGTTCTATTTTTGGTCTCATCCCTGTCACAAAACATTCTTCCAATAGCCTTCTGGCTCATCCACGTGATTCTTTAGCAAACTGCAGACGAGCAGCAATGTTCTTTTTGGAGAGCAGTGGCTTTCTCCTTGCCAACCCTGCCATGAACACCATTGTTGTTCAGTGTTCTTCTGATGGTGGACTCATGAACATTAACATTTAGCCAATGTGAGAGAGGCCTGTCAGGTTGCTTAGAAGTTACCCTGGGGTCCTTTGTGACCTCGACAACTATTACACACGCCCTTGCTCTTGGAGTGGATCTTTGTTGGTCGACCACTCCTGGGAGGGTAACAATGGTCTTGAATTTCCTCATTTTGTACACAATCTGTCTGACTGTGGATTGGTGGAGTCCAAAAACTCTTTAGAGATGGTTTTGTAACCTTTTCCAGCCTGATGAGCATCAACAACTCTCTTTTTTCTGAGCTCCTCAGAAATCTCCTTTGTTCGTGCCATGATATACTTCCACAAAACATGTGTTGTGAAGAGCAGACTTTGATAGATCCCTTGTTCTTTAAATAAAAACAGGGTGCCCCCACACACCTGATTGGCAGCCCATTGATTAAACACCCCGTGACTCTAATTTCACCTTCAAATTAACACCCCTGCTAGTCCTAGAGGTTTTCACATACTTTTGCTATCAATTAAAATATGCAATATTTGATCATTTTCCTCAATAAATAAATGACCAAGTATAATATTTTTGTCTCATTTGTAGTTACATGGGTTCTATTTATCTACTTTTAGGACTTGTGTGAAAATCTGATGAGGTGTGATAGGTCAGGTTATTATGCAGAAATCTAGAAATTACCATAAAGGGTTCACAAAGCTTTCAAGCACCACTGTAACTGAATTAAATCGGTTTTCCAGATCCCCAAAAATCCCCCTGTATGAGGGCATTGTCAGCATTATTGGAGCTGTACTGTACAGAAGCTCCTGATTTATGATGGGGATTAGTTCCACAAATCCATCATAAATTAAGCGGATCATGAACTGGATGAGTTTAATATAGTCTGTCCTGTATCATAGAGGAGCCGATTCCACATTATAACACTGTGAACATTAACCTATACACAGTTGCCCAAAAATCAATAAACACAAAGCTTATTCTACATAAGTGTTTAAAAATCTCATGTCATAGTTGAAGTCATGGATTGACACATGTCATTTAAGTGAATCAAATGGATTGGTCAACACAGTGACAAAGAAAAGAAGTGACGGCGGTAGAATGCACGTAAAAAGCAAAAAAAATATCCCCCCTTGTCTCGCATATGGTATGATCCTCAAAGGCCATGCAGTAGCTGCAACCAGAGCAGGCACACACACACACACACACACACACTGTACAGTTGTCGTTAGTTGGAAAGTACCGTGAATATATATGGTTAAAATGTACAGGTTTTTTTTCATAGGAAAGGAAAACAAAACAGGCAGCAGGTCTCACTAACCCTAAAGCTCTGGTCCTAGAATCTCGCCCCTGCGCTCCAATACTTTTTACAGTGAAGCAGCTCCCCAGTACCAGCGACACACAAGCCTCCCTCACACCATGACACCCACGACGTCTTCATGCTTAATGGTAGTAAAGATGCATTCACTGTTTTTTCTCACCAGAGCTCTGGAACATCACCGTGCGACTCAAATCATAATTCTGGACTCCACAGACTCAGGCAGACTGAGAGACTCTATGGGCACACTCTCACACAATGAAACAAATTTATACACACTCACACATCTATCATTTAGGTGTCATTAGTCATTTTGGGTAACCACTTTCCGTTATGCTTTTCAGTGTTAGTCTGCCCTATCTAGTTCTAAGAATTGTAAGTGAAGTACTCAAAATGAGCAGAAAGGCTTTTCCTGGTAGGTCTGCTCCTTCTGAGCCGTCACAATACACTCTGACACACTCTGCTTCTGACACACACTCTGTCTCAGTGTCTCAGTGTTTTGTCTGTGTGTATGCTCTGACTCACTCCCACATGGCCCTTCTCTTCTTTTGATCTGTGTTCATGTTCTTAAAGGCCACAATGGAACAACATGCTAACGCTTCTGAGATAAAAGGACTGACTTTTTAGTGTTTAGTAATTTCTCTGTGCAGAAGTTTAGGCAGTTTCATATGTTGCACAACGTCAGCTGGGAACAAGCTAAAATACCGTGAGCTTAAGTAAGCTTTGGGACAAAACCTTGGTGCTTTATCTCTGAAGGTGGCTCCATTTTTGCACTTTTGTTCCCCAACGTAGTTTTGAAACTTAAGCTTTGAAATTTGAAGTAATCTGTCATGTGGACGTTGGCTTCCTATTTTAAACTTTTTAAAATTCAGCAAAATGTCGTTTGATCAGCGATTCCTGAAGTAGTGCCTAAGTAGCTGTGTATCACTTCTGTCTATGCAGTCTTATAGTGGTCGACTACAGGAGCGTTCCTAGACTTCTTGTCGTACTGGTGGGCACAGAGAATTTAGAGGGGCACAGCTGCATCCCTCTGCTTGCCAATCAGCCGTAGGGGCACAACTGTGCATAAGAGATAAGCCTGCTAAACCCTAGACAGATGAAGTGACTTCACACTAAAGTGGGCGAAATGAAGAACAAATTAACGGAAAAAAATGTATTGCATTAACTAAACTCATAGCTTTTAGCTACCATTTCCTTGTCTGCATCGTGGCTGACTAAATACTTACAGATGTCCGTTACTCCATGAGTAAAAACTAAAAGAGAAGAAACTGGCTCTGACTGAAAGAGGTCTGACTGAATGTAGTGCCTGTAGTGAGTTTGTGTGGCCCTCCCTGCGAGTATTGGATTAATTGGGCTGATTAATGCCATTTTGAGATCTTCTGCATCGGCTGTTGACATGGCTGATATTCACAAATGAAAATGCAGAGAAACTTTACAACTTGCAGCTCATAAACAGGGACTACTGAGAGACTAGGAACAAAAAAATGAAGAACATTCAGTGAGGGCGGGGCAACTTATGAGAAGATGAAAACTGCTGCTGTTGCTGCTACTATGTACACTACTCATGTTGTTTATTTTAAGCAAGTATTTAGACATTTTAAATTTTTCCCTCCAGAAACATCTGGCAATAAGTGGTGTTGTTAAGTGCAATAAAACTCTTTATTTTTAAGAACTTAAAAAACAGTGCAAATAGAGACGGAGCATTTATAGCTCAAATAAATGTCCATTTAAGTTCAGCAATTTTGTGTACTTTTGTGTACTTCGCTGCCTTAATGATGGGTCTGAGGAAAATCCCCATTTCCCCTGTGTGATGGTCCATCCCAGATGCCTCAGAGTCCAGAGAAGTTGACGTCGCTTCAAGAGGCTTCTTTTCTGCACAGTAACATTTTAAGTGGCATCTGTGAATGTAACTCTGTATTGTAATGTTTAACGAAGTTTTGCCAAGTAATTCGTTTAATTGCTAAAAAAAAACAGAGTTCAAACTGTCTGTGCATTTGTAGCTTAAATAAATGTTCATCTAATTTCAGCATTTCATTTTGTGGCTTATTTATTTTAATTAGTTTTATCAGTAGCAGTATAAACCGGTGCATGAGGCTTCCCTCGCCCAAATTGCTGTGGCTTTTGCTCTTCAGTAGGTTGCTGTGAATCTGTCAAACTGAAATGATCTGATATATCAAACCAGGTCAAGTCTAAGATTGGAAGTGGAAAAAACAAAACAGAGTCAAGGACCTGTAACTAGGAAATGAAGCAGAGAATTTCCTGCTGAATTGCTGTTGAAACCTGCAGGTGTTCAGATGGAGAAGAGCAAGCATTTGCATTGTAAAGAAATTAGGTGCTTTCTTGGTGTGTTTGTTGTTTGTCAGGGCAAGTCCTCTGAACTTTGAACATTGTAATGCCATGCTGTTTGCAACATTTGCGGGTGAAATATGTGAACATGGTTCACTGTGCCCATTGTAACGACACCTCGAAAGGAAGTAGATGTTTGTGGTTCTTTCTGCTGAGTATATACATAATGTGTCGTGTAGCACATTTCAGAAACGCTGTGACGTTGGACGTCGCTGCCAGTCCACGGGTTTGCTCTTTGTAACTGTGATCTGCAAGTTGAGGTTCACAAAGAGTTGTGTGGTTTGACCAGCTTTTGTTAGCCTGTGTTGCTTTTGTGTAAGGAATGGCTTTGAGATGCATGGAAAATGCTCATTTAAAAAAATGCAGTGTTTCTTACATTTACTTTGACATTTTTTTCATTGCAGACAGTATGAACCCAAGATATTCCATGTTTTTCTGGTCAACTTCATTTCATTCGTTAATAAACATCCATTTATGCATTTCAGGCCTGTAACACGTTCCAAAATGTGTTGGGACAGGAACATTTTAGGATTAGTAATGAGATCTAAATAAACAAAATAATGATGTGATTTCAAACAGGTGATTATTTACATGGTTTGGTATAAAAGCAGTGTCAATGAAAGGTCGAGTCTTTGAGGAGTAGAGAGGATCAGAGGATCTCCAGTTTATCAACAAGTGTGTCAGGAAATTACTGAAATATCTAAAAATAATGTTCCTCAATGAAAGATTGGATGCGATTTACATATTTCAGTCCTAACTTGATTTGTTTTGTTGAATAATTCATGGACGTCCCTGGAAAACATGTTATCGTGTCATCTTCTGGACATGGTTATAACATAAGGCTTCTTTTTAGCACAGTAACGTTTTAAGTGGCATTTGTGAATGTAACTCTGTATTGTAGAGCTTGATAAAGGTTTGATAAAGGAATCCCTTGTCCATGTGGTTCTATCAGCTATTGATGAATGACGGTTCTTGATGCAGTGCCGTCTGAGGGAACGGAGATCACCCCTCTGCAGGTTAGGCTTTTACCCTTACCCTTTATGCAGATATTCCTCCAGATTCCATGAATGATTTAATGATATTATGCTCTGTAGTGGGAGAAATATATAAATCCCTTCCGATCTTTGTTTGAGGAACATTGTTTCTAAATATTTCAATTATTTTCTTACACATTTGTTGATAAACTGGAGATCCTCTGATCATCTTTGCTCAAAGACTCAGGCTTTTGAGGATACTGCTTTTGTACCAAATCATGATTATAATCACCTTTTTGAAATCACGTCAGTGTTTAGTTTTTTTACCTCATTGCTAGCCCTAAATTGCCCTGTCCCAACTTTTTTTTGGTACGTATTGCAGGCCTGAAATGCAGGAATGGATGTTTATGAACAGATAAAATGAAGTTGACCAGAAAAAACATGAACTATCTCAGTTTCATACTGTCTGCAATGGAACAGAAGTCAGTATTTGCATTTTCCATACCGTCCATAACTTTTTCTGGGTTGTACAGGCCAGACCCATACCGTCCATAACTTTTTCTGGGTTGTACCTTTTATCTATCATTTACCACACAGTCACTGGAAGTTGTACTTTGTGTAGTGAGTATGTGGAAAAATAAACCTGAATCTCAATCTGAAAACTCTCAGCTCTAATGGAAGGCTTTTTGCTTGATTTTGAAACTGTACTATATGTTATGTTTTGTGAGAGAACCACCAAATTAGTTCCACACCGAACTCCACAGAGAGCCTTCAGCAAACTGTTGCCAGTCCAGAGAAAATAGTTCCACTACTACAGAGCTGTACAAAGAACTAAAGCAGACATTATTTTTAAGCAACACTGCAGGAAGCAAATGTTTGTGGCTTACTTTCTGACCTCTTTATGTGTCGGGTAACACGCGTTTGAAAAATACAACGAATTAGGCGATACAAAAGCGCCATCTGTTGCTTAAATATTGCATTGCCTCAGTGTACTCCATGTGTAGGTCTAATACAGTGGGGCAAAAAAAAACGTAGTAGTAGTCAGTCAGCCACTGATTGTGCAAGTTCTCCTAGAAAGATATAGAGAGGTCTGTTAATTTCCATCATAGCGTACACTTCAACTATGAGAGACAAAATGATGGGGAAAAAAACCCCAGGAAATCACATTGTAGGATTTTTAAAGAATTTAATTATAAATCATGGTGAAAACTAAATATTTGGTCAACCCACAAACAAGCAAGATTTCTGGCTCTCACAGACCTGTAACTCTTCTTAAGAAGCTCTCCTGTCCTCCACTCGTTACCTGTATTAATGGTTACTGTTTGACCTCGTTATCTGTATAAAAGGACACCTGGTCCACAGCCTCTAAGACAGTCAGGACTCCAAAACTCAACCATGGCCAAGACCAAAGAGCTGTGGAAGGACACCAGGAAGGAAGAAGAAAAATGTAGACCTGCACCAGGCTGGGAAGAGTGAATCTACAATAGGTGCAAGCAGGTTGGTGTGAAGGAAAATCAACTGTGGGAGCAATTGTAAGAAAATGGAGCCATACAAGATCATCCATGGGTCTTCCAGCATGAGAATGATTTCCCAAACACACGCTGCGGGCAATGACAATGAAGGAGTGGCTCCGTTATATAAAAAAGCATTTTCAAGGTCCTGGAGTGGCCTAGCCAGTCTCCCAGGACCTCAAAGAAAATTTGTGGAGGGAGGAGTTTGAAGGTCCGTGTTGCCCAAAAACCATCACTACTCTAGTGGAGATCTGCATGGAGGAATGGGCCCAAAATACCAGCTACAGTTGTGTGCCAACCTGGTGAATACCTAAAGGAAACGTTTTTGACCTCTGTCATTGCCAACAAAGGTTATGGTTACAGAGTATTGAGTTGAAACTTTTGTTATTGACCAAATACTTATTTCCACCATGATTGCCATTAAATTCTTAAAAAATCCTACAACGTGATTTCCTGGATTTTTTTTCTCATATTGTCTCTCATAGTTGAAGTTGTACCCTATGATGAAGTGTAGCTATGAAAAATTACAGACCTCTCTCATCTTTGCTAAGTAGGAGAACTTGCAACAATCAGTGGCTGACTCTAAATACTTTTTTTGCCCCACACTGTAGGAGTTGAGTTTTGATCCATAGTTGTTTGTTTTACACTATCTTGCATAAATATTAATACCCCCCCACCACACACCACCACCACCAAAAAAACCAAAAAATATTTTCCCCTTTTTCTATAATCTGTCCAACTTGGAATTGAAAATAAACTTGTGTTTACTGTGTATCAGTGAATCTACAGAAAAAATCTACGTTGTTGAAGTGTGAGGAAAAAAACTCAACATATAGAAAACTTAGGTCAGGCAACATAAAAAACATTAAATTTGTGATTTTATTAAGTATTCACGCCTATCTGCTGTTTAAACATCACATGTAGCTACTATTTGCCATCGAATCCCCCTAATTTACGGGGGGGGAATAATAAGGTCCAGTTGTACAGCTGTGTGCAATTAGTGTCGGATGATCTCAATTGTAAACACAGTATGCACTAATTTAATGGGGCATTGAAACAGAAGGCCTTTTCAACACCGAGTCCCGCGTTTCGTTCTGTGAGTAAACAGGCATTAACATGAATTAAAAAATTTAAAACACAATATTGATTTAGTATGTGCTATACTGTACAATACAGCAATTCTTATCTTTGTATCTGTCATAAAATTTGAAGAAACAAAGAAAAAAAAAAACAAACACGTACTTAAGGCCGTCCTTCACACCGAGTCCGAAACTGAAACGCAACGACGCTGCGTAACATGTTTAATCAGAGCCTGTTCTTATTTCTGCATTAAAATCAGGACTGACCAATCAGAGCTCGGGTTGCCGGGCAGAACAAGCTCATCAGGAGCTTATAGGGACGAGTTAACAGGCTGCCTTTAAAAACATGGGATATTAAAGAAAAGATCTGGTGGAATAGGAACTGAAAGGCTGGAGAATGATGGAGTGGTGATAAACAGGGACCGTCTGCTCTGGAAAGGAACGGAAAGAAAACAACCCTTTGCAAACCATTCTCTCATGGGTTTTTTGTGTTTTTGGTTTTTTTAAGTTGACACATTCACAGGAAGAGAATTAATTAAAGAAACCAAAGCAGACAAGAAGGTTGGGTCTTCAGAGGGTTTTGTTTAGTGAAAAACAGCATCGGACTTGTGTGACTGCAATAAAAATCACATCTTTTTTTTTGTGCTAAAAAAGCATAGACCGTAATGAAAGGCCCTTTACTGAAAATGGAAGCACGCTGCAGATCTCTTTTCCGTCAGCACTTCTCGCAATGATTCTCTCATGACTAGTTTTTGGTCATTAAAACATGAATTAGATGTATATAAGATGGATTTTATTTCCTCTTGGATTAAAATGCAAAGTACCTCAGTGTTAAAGCAAGCGACCCGTTGATGGATGGGCGATAAACGGACGTCTTTGTTCTGGAAGGTAATGGAAGAGAACAAACCCCTTTGCAAACCATGAAGTCGAAGTAACTAACAAAAAAGATCGGGGGGGGGGGGGGGGGGGGGAGGGAGGGGGGGGGAGGAGGGAAGGGCGAGGGGGTTGGATATGAAAGTGTCTAGCAGGGTGTGGTTAAAGAAATATTTCAAAAAAACTTTGAACATTCCACAGAGCAAATCATACATCCATATTAGAAATGGAAAAGGAAATGACAGCCGTGGATCTGCTCACACCTCAACTGAACTAAAACCAAATCCTTTAAACTCCCAGCCATAGCAACTTTAAACCCTCTAACAAAATGCAACATCCCAAAAAACGGGCTCACCACCCTCAACCCCCACAAAACACAACCATAACCCAAAAAAAATAAAACAAAAACACAACAAAAAAAAAAAACCAAAAAAAAAAACAAAAAAAAAAAAAAAAAAAACACAAAAAAAAAAAAAAAAAAAAAAACAAACAAAAAAAAACACAAAAAAACAAAAAAAAAACAAAAAAAAAAAAACAAAAAACAAAAAAAAAAAAAAAACAAGGGGGAAGGGGAAGGAGAGGGGATGAGCAGAGGGAGCGGAGGGGGAGAGTATGGGGGGGGTGGGTGAGGGAGGGGGGAAGAGGGAGTAGGGGGAGGGGGAGGTTAAAATGTGCGAAAAAATTGGCAGGCGGTGGGTGGGCCAGGTGGGGCGGGGAGGGGAAGGGGACAGGGAGAGGGAGGTAAGATAAAGGGGGGGGGGGGGGAGGAGAGGAGGAGGGTGGGGGTGGGGGGTGGGGGGGGGCGTGGAGAGGTGATGAAGGGAGGAGGGGGTAGTCGTAGGGGGGTGGAAAGGGAGGGAACGAGTGCAGGAGGAGGCGAGGCAGGAAAAAATAATATGAAAGTGTCAAGCCGGGCTGTGGTTAAAGAACTATTTTTCAAAAAACTTTGAGACATTCCCACAGAGCATCATTAAAGTGCCAGTTATTAGGAAATGGAAGGGAAATGGTTACAGCCGTGACTCTGCTTCACACAGGCTGTTACATCAAAAGGCAGTGACTGAATGAATAAGGAGTGGGTAATAAATCAGAGGCAGAAGGTTACAATGAAGGAGCTGTACGAAACGAATGGCAAGACAAAAAAAGAAATCATTGTGGGAAACTCAGCAAAACTTATTTAAAAAAGGTTCTCTGGAATGATGAAACTAACTCTGAACTTTTTTGCAAAGTGCGATGTATGGCGTAACCGAACCCTGCTCACCCCTGAGAAATGTCTAACTCAAAAATGACTCCCCCAATACATTCTCTTCTTTAGAATTTGGAATGGATGCCCATTATTTCACTTATTCACATTTCACACTCAACATATACTCTCCCCGGTACTATATTAGCAAAAAAACACCTCCCTCTCATGTGTCCATTTTATCGGTTCCACTTACCATGTGGAAGCACTTTGGTTGTTCTACCATTCTAGTTTTTTAACCACCTGGTGAAAACTAGTACCAAAAATATCCAGCCACCAGAATCTGTAGGTGGCGTCCCTGTGAAAACACGGTGTTTAAAAACTCCAGCAGCAACTGCTGTGTCTGATCCACTTGAACCATCAAAGACACATCAGTGTCACTGATAGTACCTGAAGCTGTCCTGGGCTGTGGGGGTCCTGTGCTGGTCCTGACCATTAGAGAACAGGAATAAAGGGGGACAAATGATGCATGTAGAGAGAACCCGATGGACTACAGTCTGTAAGAACTACAAAGTGCTTCGATTTTTATGGTAAGTTGGAGCTGATAAAAATGGACCATGAGTGTTGTAGAAGCAAGGAAGGAGGTGTTTTCCTTTATACAGTCGTACAATTCAATAATAAGCAGAGTTACACCTACATCCTTGTAGTGCATTGTATTTTTAGGTCTCTTTACCACTTATTTTAAATGAGGAAGTGATTCACAGCTGTGTGGGGGCTTTTGGGACAGGATGAGTGTGGTAAAAAATGTGAAACTCAAACACAGGTGCATTGTAATTATTGCTAAATATATTGCCAGTCATGGTCATTTGCGTCTGCATTTTTATTACCGGCAGTGTTGTATATCTGCATGGAACCAAGCTGCTTTTCTTCCTCCTTCTATTTTTACTTAACCTTTATTCTTTCCATCCTATTTCTTTGGTTTTTAATCCTTTATGAGCTGAATGTACATCATGAGATGTTCTAGGCAGGTATCTTACTGTGTACACCTCTGTACCCAACCATACCTCATCTTGTATCCAGGCTAGAGGCGGCATAACAGGGTATCTAGAGCCTCCTTTCAATTGTACAGTTTTCCACAATGAATGTAGTCATTCACTCTAATCTTGTAATCACTTACGTATAACAGCGTTACATTCACACACACAAAGCTTCAGTCAATTCCAACAACTGATTCTGTTCTGTTTTGCTGCATCTGGGTCAGGACAGCTTGCGGAAATTGACAACAAATTTGCAGTTTTCTAAGATGTTTTAAATAAGAATGTGTTTGTTTGGAGAAAGGAAAACAACTGCATTCCAGGCATATAGAACCTTATCCCATCTGTGAAACATGGTGGTGGTAGGATCATGGTTTGGGCCTGTTTTGCTGCATTGCATCTGGGCAGGACGGCTGCCATCTTTGATGGAACAATGAATTCTGAATGATATCAGAAGAATTTCTAAAGGAAAATGTCAGGACATCTGTCCATGAAACTGAAATCTCAAGAGAAGGTGGGTCATGCAGCAAGACAACGACCCTAAGCACACAAGCCGTTTTCTACCAAAGAATGGTTACAGAAGAATAAAGTTCATGTTTTGGAATGGCCAAGCCAAAGTCCCTCCTTGACCTTAATCCAATGGAAATGTTGTGGAAGGACCTGAAGCGAGCAGCTAATGTGAGCAGCTAATGTGAGGAAACCCACCAACATCCCAGAGCTGAAGTTGTATGGAGGAATGGGTTAAAATTGATCAGGGGGTGTACAAGGGGGCACACCAGATACTGAAAGCCAAGGTTCACTTACTTTTACCACTCAGAGATGTGTAATATTGGACTGTTTTCCTCATCCATCATCTGAATATGATGTTTTACCTCATATTTATGCAGAAAATTCGAAGGGGTTCGCAAACTTTCAAGCACCACTGTGTGTGGTCAGCAGTGATTTAGGAGCAGAATTTCCTAGCTAAATATCAGTAATGCTTGTTCCTACATATTTAGACAGTGTGAGATAGAAGCATCTAAAGTCGACAATCAGTCCTCAGATCTCAAACACGCGCTCCTTTTTTTAGACGTTGGCACACATTTGCTCAAACTGCACGTCTAAATATAGAGCTGTGGATGCGATGCAGCGCATGTTTGTGGTTATGATCATCTTACGGTGGAGCTCGGCGAAGGTTAAATATGACAGGAAGGAGAAGGTAGCAGAGCCTCTCCAGCTTGTAGCTCGAACACGTACATGCGTCAGTGTTCAAACGGGCAGCGGGTAAACGCCTGCTCCTGCTCTCCTTCGGCACTGCACTTCGGTGCACGCTTTGAAGGATTTCTCAGTTTCTTGGTAACGTCTACCGTTGCTCTTGTGCAAATGATAAAAGAGTTACAACGTTATGCAAAGACATTTTGTGGAATGATTGCAGGGCGGCAGAAACGCCTGTGGTTCAGATCTGTGCGTTTTATTTGTCTTTGAATTTCTGACAGGCAAGCTAAAATCTTCTTTTTATGTTCCACATGGCATAGCAGCCACCATGATAGAAACGTGGAATTATTCTGGTATCCGTTGGCTGGTGGGTTTCTTATAATAGTACATTTACTTTGTGTTATTTATAGAAGTGCTGTCAAGCCGATCGCGACCCCTGATGGTCATATGGAAGTGTTTCTCCAAAATCCTCAGCCTTCTGCTTGGGTCTTTTTAATGGTTTGATCATGATCCTTCCTCTATCCTCTTCAACTTATCCAGTTGTCTTTTCCAGTAGAATTACTGCTTCTCATGATATGTCCATAAGACGAGAGCTTACATTACTTATTTAGCCGACGTCCTTCTCCAGAGCGACTTGGTCCAGTCTTCCAATCCAAGCAACTGTGGATTAAGGGTTATCTCAAGGGCCCAACAGTGGCAGAGGTGGGATTTGAACCCAGTACCTAAATGGTAGGTCACCACACAGCTTCAGCTTAGTTACCTGACCGTTGAGTGAAAGATTCAAGCAGCTTTATTACAGTGTCCTAATGAAAACAGTTATAATTAGAGAAACCTTTCATTGGGCTAACCAAGTTTAATCCTGATTTCCTGTTCACTAAACACACAATAGTCAAGTCAACATCAGATTTATCTCTATAGCGCTTTTTACAACGCTAATATCTCTAATATCTAGGGTCAGTCCCAAATTGAGCAAGCCTGCGGCGACAGTTGCAAGGAAAATCCCTAAACGTTACAAGGAAGATACCATGAAAGGACCAAGACTCAAAAAGAGACTTTCTTGTGTGGCGTAGATGATAAACGTAAGAATGAAACCAAGTTATCTAGTCAAATAAGTCTGTAGTAATAATAAAAAAACAGAAACTGAGTAAATATTAACAGATAAATAAAATATTGAATAAAGTTATTGAATAAAGTAATAAGCCACATGCAGCCCAACGTACAAAGAGTAACCCCCTTACCCAAGGACTAAATGGTATAGCACAGCCTTGAGTTCATTTACAAAGCAAACTATTTGAATGGCCCCATCCGTGTTTAAAAAATAAATGTATTACTGTGACTTAATTGCTTCCAGACAGCTGTCCGAACTCTGATTTGTTCAAAGCTGGAATCAAATTGTAATGTAAATAGGATTAATCCGTTCCTGCTCCCCAAATGATTGTTTTTATACCTATATTTGTACATAATTAATGATTAAAAGCATGAATAATGCAAAAGAATGTAATGCAATAACAATAATCAATAAATACATGAAATAAAGGGAACCTTTATAGCCACTGAGGTGAATAGTTTCTGCACGTCTTATCACCGAGGCTGAGGGGGTGTCCGATCACACCCCTACACTGATATAATATACATATATACAATAATATAGGTGGCTACATAATATGCCTATGATCACGCCCTAGTTCTTCTTCTTTTGGGTTTCATGGCGATTAGTATATACCGTCCTGGAGTTGTTAACGCCACCGACTGGACTGGAGGATGTGTCTCATCTTTGGAAGATCGCACCATTGAGTGTTTAATTTAGGGTGCATATGTTCAAAGTTGGATTTTTTTGTTCGAATTTGGAGGCAAAAAAATGTAAACGGAAGGTTCGAGTGAAGAGGCGTTCGAATTCGGAGGTTCCACTCTATTAATAACATTCGGAGTAAATCATTCTTCCACAAGGAAATGTTGTCTTTATAAAGTCTGCAAAAGTCAACAAGCTGCTAAAACCAGAATTCACTTTTACCATTTTTGGGTGAAAGAGTATTTCATTTGGTTGTAAGCTTGGCAGTGCACTGGCATTTTCTTTAACTAATCCTGGATTCAAAATAAAGGCCTGTACACACAGTATGATTTTTTTAGCACAAAAAAAAGAAAATGGACCCGAATTTGAACATAGCGGGACCTACACACCAAGTGTACTACATTTTTTTTGTCTGAACCCTCTGAAAACTCCCTGTCCGCTTTTGCTTTCTTTAATTTCCCTTCTCTTCTTGTGCTCTCCTGCTAGCAGGATGAGCTGTTCTGCCTGACAACCGAGCTCTGATTGGTCAGCTTGATTTCAGTGCATCAGAACGATGCAGAAATTACAACAGGCTCTGGTTGAAACTTGTCAGTTTCGGACTCGGTTTGAAGGGCGACCTTAATCTACGTGTTCTTTTTCAAAACTTGACTTGTGTTTTTTCAGTGTGTAGAAATCAGACTCTGTGTGAAAAAGGAACAAAAGGAAGACGTGGTTGTGGAAATAAAAAAAGAGGTTCAGGTTTCTGAACTGTGAATCCAAAGTCAATATGTTTATTAAAAATGTGGGGTAAAAAGTTTAGGCAGAACATCTTACTCTGTATTTTGACTTGCAAAAAGATCAGACGATTTTAGGAGTAAAAAATGATTTTAAAAACGAAAAGGTCACCTGTCCTGTTATGCTTCCAGTATAAATGTTTTTTGAATAAATCCAAGACATTATGTGAAGAAAATGTTTAATACATTTGAAGGACATGACTGAAGTGAGTTGAGTTTCTGTAGAATAAGAACTCATTATTTTATAGAGGATATACATTGATTTATTTCTGTTGTCATCATGCGATATTTACAAGCTTTTCACATTTACACCCAGCAACCATTAGGAAAAATAATGGATATATAAATTTTAAAAGTTGAATACATGACACACAGTTTATTTAGGGACTGTTAGACACGCTCAGAGCTTGCATACCAAATTTCCACATGAAGACTGACGACACGACCCAGCATCTATACTGAGCTAACGCTTTGAAGAAGTGAGCACTGTCTATGTCATATGCCTGTAAGATCTGCGTCTGATGGTTTCTGAAATGTCAAGGTGGCGCTTTGCATAATTCGCAGCATCTGCCTGGAGAAATTGAAAACTTTCATTGTTCGTTGCATGCCACAGATTCAGCCCCGCCACGCAGTGTGACTGATTTCTGGTGTTCGCTTTGAGTCACACGGTGGCTGGTTAGATAGCTGACTACATACAGTAACAGACACGCGCCGAGTTTCCCAATCAAAATGGGCTAGAGATCACAGGCACTTCAATCCCCCACTCATAAGGCAACAGCGATCATAAGGCGTCATGTAGTCATTGTTTTAGCACCGAGCCACCACATAAAATCAGCACAAAAAATGAAAGGCATCTTAATACTATGGTGATTTGGGGAAGGTGATCCAGGAAAATGATACCCGAGAGGAGACTTGAGCACGTGTTTTAACCCAAATATAATTATGGAGGACAGACCTAGCTCACAATATGAAAGGAATCTTAATACTATGGTGATTTCAAATCATCAACCAGTGCAATAATCAAGATCTTTCAGTGTAGATCAATGGATGATTTTACATCCATTTCAGAGCCAGAGTTAACCCTAAAGGCTCATTTGCGTCCAAAGTCCCTGGCCAGTTCTCAAAACGGCAATTTATCAAAATTATAACATACAAACACAGCCAAATACCAAACGAGCACACACAGAAAAGCCACATCCATAATTAATAACAACAATACCAAAAGAATTGCAAAAAGGCAGCAATACATATTATAACACACACATTTTTCATTGTTAACAAGCCACAACTTCGGCAGATTAATAAAAGAACAATAAGGATTGATTTCTCTAATCTAGGGTTGGCATTGAATTCCATAATTTAGACGCCATTACAGGAAATGGTACCTCACTAGAAGCAAATGGGACCTATTCTGGTAAATCCAGTGGGCTGGGTTTAATTAACTCCATAATATAGATTCCTCATACTAAGTATGAACTATCATGATAAATTAAAATGATGATTATTAATTCATCTCCGTTAGTCGTTTAGCTCCTTGCCTTCAAAATGTTTGGTTCTCAACTGTTACCTCTGCTGTTCTCAGCCGTGCCCCCGGAGGACAGACCCACCAAGCAAGAGCACACTTCCAAAAAAAAGACATAATGAGGATGGAATAGAGCATAACATTTGTAAACAAAAGTTATTCTTAATACTTTCTTGATTTAGAAGAACCAAGGAAAATGGTCAGTGAAAGGAGACTTAAAACAGGTTACTTAATTCAAATTTCAGTTCATCATCAGTTTTTCAGTATAAAATCAGTAGCCAGTCTGATGGTTTTCAATTAATCACTCTCTCTTACTGGATTGATTTTGCATCCACTGGCTTAAGTCCTTTGGAAATATGGACTAAAATAATTGAGTCATCTCAAAATCAGCTGCAGCACGTCTGTTCAGATGGTTGGTTTCCAAATACACAACACTCGCTTAGGTCCTCAACAAAATGTTTGGTTCTCAGGCATGCTCCTGTAATAGAGACTCACCAAGCAAGAGTACATTAAAAAAAGACAATGAGGGTATGATAAAATTTTAAATTGAACACCAGCTCTAAATAAAGTTATTCTTAATACTATCTTGATTTGGTAGAACCAAGCCTGGAAGATAATCAGTGAAAGGAGACTTAAACGGATAACTTAGGTGAATAATTTCAGTCTACCATCATGCTTTCAGTAGATGATTTAAACCAATTCACAGATTTCAATTAATCACTCTCACTTAAGATGGAACAAGTGGTTTTGCACCCACTGGCTGAAGTCCTTTGGAAATAGGTGGACTAAAATCCAAATACACAACACTCGTTTAGCTCCTCATCAAAATGTTTGGTTCTCAGCCATTACCTTTGCTGTTCTCAGGCATGCTCCTGGAGGACAGGCCCACCAAGCAAGAGGACGCTTCCAAAAAAAAAGACATCACGAGGCACATAGGAGGATGGAATACAGCACAGAATTAACACCAGCTTTAAAAATAAAATGATTCTTAATACTGTCTTGATTTGTAAGAACCAAGCTTGGAACATATCAGTGAAAGGCGACTTAAACATCATCGTGCTTTTAGTTTAAAATCAGTAGCCAGTAGATGATTTGAACGAATGAATGGTTTTCATTAATCACACCCTCTGCATGAATATGGAACAAGTGATATGGAATATGGAACCTGGTGACTCAAGTCCCAGTTGAGTCATGTCTCAAAATCAGTTGCAGTCCAGTCCTCAGACGGTTTCGGGTTCTCAGGTATTGCTGTTGCTGTTGTCATTCATGCTCTTGGAGGACAGACTTGCAGGGATGTAACCCTTGAAGATGCTCATCACCCTCTGCTTGTACGTATCTATGGCGAAGAAGTAGATGATCGGATCCAGGCAGCAGTTGAAGTTCATGATGGACACGGTGACCTGCAGGGACATCTTGAAGGCCTTCTTTTCCTCGCAGGATGGCTCGTGGTGAAGCCGGCGCAACATGTACTGCATGATGTTGACGTGGTACGGGCTGAAGCACACCACGAAGCAGAAAAGAATCAGAAGGATCATGTTCTTCGCCCTGGTGCTCTTTCCTGACCTGCTGGTCATCGGGTTCTCCTTGGTCATCTTCGAAAGCTTTGAGTTGATCCGGCCGTAGCAGCCCAGGATAAATGCCAGGGGCACACAGAAGCCAATCACGCAGGCGAACAGGAGGATGTACGGCGTATGAGGAGAATCGTCCAAGTTGGAGTACTCCATGCACGTCCGTTGACCCTCCGACTCCCTCACCATGCTCCTGAAGAGCAGCGGCGATGTCTCCAGCAACACTATGACCCAGACCAGGATGCAGATACCTCTCACCACCTTCAGGCTCCTCAGCCTCTTCAGGCAGCGATGTGGGTGGACCATAGCCAAGTAGCGATCGGCGCTGATGCAGGTCATGAAGGCAATTCCAGCGTAGGTGTTCGAGTAGAAGATCACAGCGGTCAGGCTGCACAGAAGATTTCCGAAGGGCCAGTCGAAGCCACGGATGTAGTACGTGATCCGAGTGGGTAGAGCAAGCGTGAAGAGGGTGTCCGAGATGGCCAGGTTGATCAGGTAGAGTGTGGTGGCGTTGAACTTCTTCTTCTTCTGGCAGGTGATGTACAGGACCAGGCAGTTGCCCGAGATGCCGATCAAAAGCACGATGGTGTAGAAGATGGGAAAGATGATCCGTGCCTCCTCCTTGTAGATAAACACGTTGCAGTTCTGGTTGGACGTGCTTTCATTTGGTGTCACCGAAGAAGCTTCAGTGGCCATTTTGCTGGATGTTACTCTAAATTAAGAAAATTAAAAACGAAAAAGTCAGGTGTAACATCTCGTTTAGAAAACAAACGGTCCAAAGTGAAGAATTTTCTCTTTACTCCTGACTTGTAGGCGATAGCTTTTATAATAGCGCTTCATAATGTTGCATTTTAATTAGGTAACTTGGTTCATTCCTACTTATAACATCTAAGCCCCTTTTTGAATCTTGGTCCTCCCAAGGTTTCTTCCTTATAATATTTGGGAGTTTTTCCATGCCACTCTCACGGTAGGCTTGCTCAATTTGGGCATAGCCTTTATTTTAGAAGATCATCTAAAGTATACATATAAATATGCTATAGAAATAAATCTGACTTGAGTTATAGTCTTAAAACACTTAAAGACAAACAAGAGCTTAGAGTAGAAAAAGTTATGAGATGTTAGATCGCTTACAGTTCAGGTTGATCTCACCGTATCACCAGATGTTCATGTCTGTGCTCGTGGGTGGCAGAGCGAGTGTGAGATGCTTGGTGAGAGTCTGTTGAGCGATACCTACAGAATCCCACCCCTGCTTTGTTCAATAGCGATGCACACTGGCGCGCAGACTTCTGGTTTTTTTCTCGTCTGTGTTTTTGGTCTTATGTTCCTCATATCGTGGTTTGCGTGACTGAACGGTGCCAATTTTGTTTAGTTCCGTGTGATTTGTCAGTATGACCTTTTGTGGGCTGTGACTGAATGTCAGAGGTCTGATTTCCCTAATAAGTCTGTAGTTATTGTGAATCTGCATGTTGCTCTTGCGTTTACCTTGTGCTGGCACTTGCTTTTATTATTATTAATATTATTATGAGTAATTCATGTTGGTGAATGTGTTGATTGGTTTCTTAAGAATATCTGATTACATAAGTTTAACGTTGATACCACAGGCACCTGACTCGACAGTCTGACCTATTTAGACAGAGGATGTTTGAGGTTAAAAATATGTGCACTCAGTATCCACAGAAGAAAACAGGAGGGCTGGTTTGCCACAGTAGATCGATATCGAAGCTTATCTAAACCAATGCATGGGCATAACAGCACGCGTTTCAGTCCATCAGCAAACTGTACTGCAGTACCGCCTCTGTGGAGGTCTGTGGTCTGGGACGGTTGTGTAGCCCCGTTACACTCGTTCGGAGAATTAACTTTGGATTAAAGAAAACGCAAAAATGACACAATTAGAAATGATATTCGTTTGGCTGGTGGTGTTTAAAATGGGGGGAAGCACATACTGTACGTCCACACCGGAACGCTTCATTTTATCGGTCACCCGTAGCACAGCACTTCCTGTAAGCCAAAACCCACCCGCACACTCTGAATTCACTCCAAATGAATTCCAAATGATGCGTTCAAAGCAAGCTTCCTTCGAGCTGTGCAATACTGACTTTTTTTTACCCATAATTAGACAATACTTTTGCATCCTTGCTCTTTATAATATGACGTTCCAGTAATTGTTTTTTGTTTTACGTATCGTACCGATTAGTCATCTCACTGAAACAATTAAGTTTCCTTCAAAACAAATGGTATCGCATCTCATCTAACCAACAAACAACAGACTGTATGGCTTAATAATGCAGCACAAAATGAAACTAGTTTAAAAGTGACACTCCATCATGATCAAAATGAACAGAAGAGGGCTTCTTTCTTGTTCAAGTTCATTTACAGACTTATTTGTTTAGATAAATTAGTTTCAAGCTTGTATTTATCATCTAAGCCACCCAAGCAGGTTGGGTTCCCTTCCTTATAACGTTTAGGGATTTTCCTTGCCACTGTCGCCCTAGGCTTGCTCAATTTGGGATTGGCCTTAGATATTAGAAGATGATCTAAAACTGTGAAGCTGCTTTGAGACGATGCTCCATGGTGAAACAGAAATAAATCTGACTTGATTTGACTTGACATTTGTTGTTAGTGATAAACATCCATTCCGGCATCTCAGGCCTCCAACACATTCCAAATAAAGTTGGGACGGTGAAGCATTTACCATGTTCACGTTTGAATCATTTTCTGTTAATAATCACCTGTTTGAGATCACATCATTGCTTGGGTTTTTTTTACTCATTACTAGCACTAAATTGTCTTCGTCACAATTTTTTTTGGAATGTGTTGCAGGCCTGAAATTTAAACATCTCAGGTTCATACTGTCTGCCATGAAATAAATGGGGCTGTAGGTAAAACAACAAGAACTATAAACATTGTAGCAATAATAAAAGTAAAAGTAATGGAACAGTTTTGATTAAACAAGTCAGTGCTGGATGAAGAGGAGGATCATCAGCTGCCATTTGAAAACAAGTTTATTTCTGGGCTGCAGAACCTAGAAGCATCCTGAGGGTTGTCGTCCTCAGTGTTTACCCAGAACAACAAACAACACTGGAGCAGGTTTTTCTGAACCAGTACTGAGTGCAGTCACCAGCTAGAGTAGCTACACGTCCAGTCTCACTCAGGCTTACTGTGGATCAGCATTCAGACAAACCAGGGCCCAACGGAGGAATGAGCCTGCCATCGTTCTGATTAGTAGCCCAGAGCCTTAACCACTGAGCCGCCACTGGTCTGCTGCAGAGTTCCATCCTCTCCCACTCTGCTGTAATTGAAGTGGAAGGCTTTAGACCGGCGAAAGGTCACTAATTGGCGCAAGTCGCATACGGTTATGACACGGCGTACTTGGGTCACGCCATGTGGGCCGCGTGTAGACAGCGTCACCTGCAAGTTAACACCCTGCAGATCAGAGCTGGATTTCATGCTCCATTAATCTCCAGCACAGAGTTAAAGATCTCTGCGTTCAGCATACTGCGGCGACGGAATGACACTGATGTTTTGCAGGCACAGTAGGGAAGTCCTGCGCTTCCCTAACAGAGCCACAGGGTGATTCGTAAGTCCTGCATCATCGGGGGAAAAGGTGAAAACCAGTTTTATAGCGAGTACCTACAGCAGCCGCCGCTTTTAGTCGGTCTGTGCGCGAAAAATATGATCTGTTCGGATCCGTTCGGTCCCCTTTCAGGAGAACAGTTTCAGTTTGCTCAGATGCAGTAGATCAGTGCATAATGTAAAAGTATATAAATGATACAGACTTGTAGTCAAGAGCCGAGTCAAAACCAAGACAAAGACCAGATTAAGATTTGTTTCATCGTACCAGAATAAAAAAGAAGAAAATGGGGGGGGAAAATGATCATTATCATTCATTATATATTAATAAAAAATATTATATTTCATGATATGTTGTGTAAAATATACCATTCCATAATATATAGCCTAAAATGATTATTGTCTTGATCAAACTAAGGTTGTGTAACTTTTGGAAGCAAGTGATGCTGATGATTCTGTTTCCCTTCTTCTCGCAAACTTAATCAGCATCACCACAAAAAGTCACCTGAATATAAGCAACATCCATTCTATCCATTTTTATTATTAAATGAGAAAATGTAATAATTTCAGTTTGCCCTCAAACAAAAACAATCCTAAAATAACAAAGTAAAGCGAGCGGGTGAAAATGCACACTTACAAACTTAAAACGTGTTTATTGATTGCAGATTTTATTTAGCCATGTAGAGGAAGGACTGATTTATTATTTTCAATAGAAAAAAAGTTTCGTTTATAACTAGGTCAGCATTTTCTGAAGGAACTACAGCGGTGCTTAAAATGTGGCAAGCAAAGAATATGTGAGTTTGTACACGTGTGTGGTTGTGTCTCAATACTTTTGGCCGCCTGTGAGTTTGTGCCCCAGTACTTTTGGCCATGTGGATTTTGTGACCCAATACTTTTGGCCACATTTTTGTAGCTGAATACTTTTGCCTTGTACCCCGAGACCGAGACCAGACGGAGTCCAAACGAGGTCGAGACGAGACGAGACGAGACCAGGCTTGGGAACTGCAACACTGCAATGATATTTGTTAACCGAGCTGCAAGTGATCTCAGGAATTGCAGGTGGTCTGCTTTGACTGAATGAAGCGGTCAGGCTATACTGCTTTAGGAGATGAGTAAAACGTTTCCTTCCTGAAGCATTGTGGGTATAGTTATGAGAAGTATCTTGACGTATGCATGCACCCTCTGGAGTGATTCAGCCGACACCTAGATAACTGATTATAAATATACAGCCCGAGTCCCTCTATGAAGTGCAGATGTTTGTAGTATAAGCTGTAAATAAAATCTTTGCAAGTATACTCTGCATAGGTTTGTATTTCCTGTAATTACTTAAAGAAGAACTCGTGTTTAAATACGCACACAGATATCAGTGGAAAACAGTCGCACTGATGTACATGCATGTGTCTGATCTCTACACATCTACCCCCCGTGTGTAGTTAAAGGCATGAGCATTGAGACGACTTGAGCTATTTGCTTGATGAGTGGTGTTTTGTGTTTATCAGTATGACTATCAAAGCTATTGTGTAGGTTTCAAGGACAGGAGAGAGCTCCAAAGCTGATGCTCATGCTAAATGTGCACTGGAACTGTAAGGCATGGTGGTGGCTACTCTGTATGTTCTGCATGTTCTCTGTATCAGTAACTTGAACAAAATATGTTGTTTTTCTGCACGATATTTCATTGTGGAAAATGTAATGTCGTATACGGTGGTTATTAAATTGTTTTGGAGGGTTATATTTTCCACCTTCCTGCTCACTGATCTGTGTACTGAAAAATAATGTACATAGGTGCAGATGTTTTTGTCATGTTTACCAAATCAAGGACTATTAGCTTTAACACAGTAACACATTGTCACAACAAACAGTTTAATTATCTACTTAATGCCTAGTTTTACAAAATGAGGGGAGAAAACAAAAAGTAATGAAAAATGTATATTGTTTGCAATAAGTGAGTAAAACAAGGTGTACAACTATATTTATTCAAAGGGCAGTCAATAACTAATCTTATGTGTAAATACTGCAGTTAAAGTTAACTACATATATATCTCATCTCTCTCTCTCAGATCGGAGCCTGACCCTCGGCATCTCTTCTGGTCTTAAGATTAAAAGACCAGCGGGGGGGGAAAGGTATCTCTCTCTGCGGTCTCTCTCTCTCCTATCCTCTCGTCTCTTCTCGTCTCTCTCTCTCCTACATATAATCTTCTCTCTCCCCACATGGTTGACAATGCACCTGAAACCCCTGTCCTTTAGACCACCCTACCTTTAGTAGTATGTTGAGGGCCTCTCTTTTTGCGGCCAATACAGCGTCAATTCAGTCTTGGACATGACATTTACAGTCTTCATCAACGTTTCTCTGACTCACTTCTCCACAACACCCCAAAGTTGCTCAAATAAATTTACTATTTACTAATAAACTGGTGACTGTGGCAGGCCATGGGAGAATTTTTTTTGGGTTTCAACTTCACTTCATGTTCATCAAAACCATCTGAACCTGGTATGTCACCCATAATGTTGTGTGGGCATTGCAAATATTTTGACAAAACTGTGCTCTTACCCTGCTAATTGAACCTCAGCACTCTGCTCTTCACTGGTGCAATGTGCAATTATGAAGATTGGAACACCAGACTGGTCCAATTTATCCATGAAACCTCGCCACCCTAAAATGAAGGTGTTTCAGATTCATTTACCTAACCCTGTGGGGGTTTTTGTATGTGTGTATCTATATGTATGTATGTATATCTATATCTTTTGGTATATCATTATTATATCTATATATAATATATATATAGATACATCTATATGTGTGTATATATTTATAGTGTGTATCTATGTATTATGGTGTATATATGTATATAGATGTATATATATTTATGATATGTATGTATGTATGTATGTATATATATATATATATATATATATATATATATATATATATATGTATATATTCAAGTAACTTAACTACAAATATCATAGTTACATTTAACGACAGATATTATACTATATCAATATGTAACTACATATAAGTACATTAAACTACAAATTTTATATTCCAGTAACTTTTAACTATATATAGGTACATATAACTACAGATATTATACTGTAGCAAAATGTAACTACTGATAATATAGTATTTTATAGTATTATATAACTATATATATATATATATATATATATATATATATATATATATATATATATTATAGTTACATTTTATTTAATTGCAACTTGTACTGTTGTAACTTTTAACTGCATAGTGTTACATTTACCTACAGATATTGTACTATATCAAAATGTTACTACAAATATTATAGTATTATATAACTACATATATTATAGCTACATTTAACTATAAATGTTATATTCTAGTAACCTTTAACTATAAACATTAGTTACATTTATCCAGATGATAAACTACATTAAAATGTAACTACAGATATTATGCTATAGTAATATATACTTACATATAGTTACATTTAACTACAACTTTTATACTGTAGTAACTTTTAACTGCAATGTTACATTTACCTACAGATATTGTACTATATCAAATTGTTATTACAAATATTATGTTATAGTATTATATAACTACTTATTTTATATTAGTTACATTTCACTACAGATATTGTATAATAGTAATATGAACTTAGATACATTTAATTACAAATTTTATAATGTAGTCATTTTTAACTATATTTAGTTACATTTAACTACATATACTACCAAAATGTCTTACCAAATATTATAGTATTGTATAACTACAAACATTATAGTTACATTTCTCCAGATGATATACTATATCAAAATGTAACTACTGGTATTATACTATAGTAATATATACTTACATATAGTTACATTTAACTACAACTTGTATACTGTAGTAACTTTTAACTACATGTAGTTACTACCGATGTAACTACAGATATTATACTATAGTAATATGTACTTAGATATATTATATTTAATTACAGATTTTATAATGAAGTAATTTAAGTATGTTTAGCAACATTTAACTACATATACTACCAAAATATCTTACCAAATATCATAGTATTGTGTAATTACATATAGTTACATTTAATTATAAATGCTATATTCTAGTAACTTTTAACTACAAACATTATAGTTACATTTCACTCCAACTTCTATATGTAGCAACTTTTAACTACATACAGTTACTACCAATGTAACTACAGATATTGTACTATATCACAATATCACTACAAGTATTATATTGCAGTATTATGTAACTACATATACTTACATTTATCTACAAATTGTATATTCAAGTAATATATACATATATATGTGTGTGTATATATGTGTGTATATATATATGTATGTGTATATATATGTATGTGTATATGTGTGTGTATATATATATGTATGTGTGTATATATATATATATATATATATATATATATATATATATGTATGTATGTATGTATGTATATATATATGTGTGTATACGTATGTATGTGTGTGTATGGGCTACCAATATTCAAAAAAAAAAAAAAAAATATATATATATATATATATATATATATATATATATATATATATATATATATATATATATATATATACAGATATATATATATATACACACATATATATGTATATATTACTTGAATGCACAGTTTGTACATAAATGTAAGTATATATATATATATTTATTTTTAAGTAACTTAATTACAACTTTTAAAATATGATAACTTTTGACTAAATATGTTACATTTAACTACATATACTACCAAAATGTCACTGCAAATATTATAATATTGTGAAACTACAAATTATAGTTACATTTAAGTACAAATGTTATATTCTAGTACCTTTTAACTACAAATATTATAGTTACATTTCACTGCAGATATTATACTATATCAAAATGTCACGACAGATATTATACTACAATAATATGTACACATAGTTCAGTTTAAGTACAGATTTTATACTCACTAATCACTACAGATATTTAAAAGTCCATGCTATAGTAACAGTTAATACTGTAATCAGATTTAATTATAGATATTCAGATTTAATTATAGATTATGGCTGCATTTAAGTACATATACATACTACAGTAAGGTTCAACTACAAATATTATACTATAGTATCATTAAACTACATGTAGGTGCATTTGACTACTTACACATGTGTGCTATAGTAACACTACAGATATTATATTTCAGTAAGAGGTAACTACAGATATTATGGTATAGCTATCTTTAAGTGCATAAACATACTATGATAACATTAAACTACAGATATTATACTATAAATATACTGTCTGTTGAACCCTGTGTATTGTTCATAACAGCCTTAGCTGGCAGACAGATAACCAGGGAACCTAACTGTTTTGATGTGGTGATGTAAAAAGCAGAAACTGCCACAGTTATACAACACTTATATTAAAAGATTGCAAACATGAAAAACGAAGCTAGAACTCCCTGAGACTGCTTACTGGGTCGTACAATGGTAAAACAGTGCAGCACGGCTCTGTGCCTATGATTTACATTACTTACCCTCTTATCATGCCTTCTGTGAAAAAGAGGGGGAATTACGGGGTGCCGCGGTGGAAAGTGGCTGGTGAGCCATGGCGTGCCTGAGTGTGTGTACGCAGTGCTGATGGCTTTTTGACAGAAAAGGTTTTTGGATATTGAAAGTGACGACCCAGCGTGAGACGTTCATGAAAGTCACTTCTCAGAGATCTGACCTTTTTCAGTTCATTCAGAAGGGGAGGGAGGTTAGAGACCCAAACTGATGGACGGAATTATACATGATAAGATGGTGGAGAGCTTAAAAAATGAGAAAGAGCTCGTGTCACGCAAACCGCTTTGAATTCGTATGACTGGATAAAAAGAACAGATTTTACATGCCTCCAAAATCAGAACGCTCAGAAGACAGGTGACCTACAGAAGTTCTAGTGTGTGTTATCTGCACTTTTTGACTTAATGTAGGTCAGCACACACTGGCTATAAATGTAATGCTTGAATTGATTATTATTAGAATTAGCCACTCTACTGAAAATCTGTTCTACAAACCCCAGAGATAACATGTAGACAAGCTATTGGAAGTTTGATAGATGGCTAGATAGATAAATACAACATATATGTGTGTGTGTGTGTGTGTGTGTATACATATATATGTGTGTTCAGCTTTATATATATATATATATACATACATACATACATACAGTGGTGCTTGAAAGTTTGTGAACCCTTTAGAATCTTCTATATTTCTGCATAAATATGACCTAAAACATCATCAGATTTTCACACAAGTCCTAAAAGTAGATAAAGAGAACCCAGTTACACAAATGAGCGACAAAAATATTTATACTTGGTCTTTCATTATTTATGGAGGAAAATTATCCAATATTACATATTAGTGAGTGGCAAAAGATGTGAGTATTGGTTTTCCATCAATGATGGCAAGCTGTCCCTGCCCAAGATGCAGCAAAAAACAGGCCCAAACCATGATACTGCCACCACCATGTTTCACAGATGGATAAGGTTTCTCATGCTGGAATGCAGTGTTTTCCCCATTTCTCCAACATAACGCTTTTTCTTTTAAACCAAAATTATTTTGGTCTCATCCGTCCACAAAACTTTCTTCCAATAGCCTTCTGGCTCGTCCACGTGATCTTTAAGCAAACTGCAGACGTGCAGCAATGTTCTTTTTGGAGAGCAGTGGCTTTCTCCCTTGAAAACCCTTGCCATGCACCACCATTGTTGTTCAGTGGTTCTTTCTGATGGTGGAACTCATGAACATTAACATTAGCCAATGTGAGCAGAGGCCTTTTCAGTTTTGCTTAGAATTAACACTGGCGTGCTTTTGTGACCTCACCAACTATTTACACGCCTTGCTCTTGGAGTGATCTTTTGTTGGGCAAACCACTCCTGGGGAGGGTAACAATGGTCTTGAAATTTCCTCCATTTGTACACATCTGTCTGCCTGTGGATTGGTGGAGTCCAAACTCTTTAGAGATGATTGTGTAACCTTTTCCAGCCTGATGAGCATCAACAACTCTTTTTCTGAGCTCTTCAGAAATCTCCTTTGCCATGATACACTTCCACAAACATGTTGTGAAGAGCAGACTTTGATAGATCCCTGTTCTTTAAATAAAACAGGGTGCCCACTCACACCTGATTGGCATCCCATTGATTGAAAACACCTGCCTCTAATTTCACCTTCAAATTACCTCCTAATCCTAGAGGTTCACATACTTTTGCCACACACTAATATGTCAGTTTTCAGTAAGTTTTGATCGTTGCACTGCTACTACATCTACTACAAATGTGATCTGTTGCATCAGCACAAAAGTCCTAAAACTTCACAAATAGACAACTAACTTACCGAAGTTATGGTCTAAATAATACGAATTTCCATTATGTATTATTTCTATATAAGAAATTGAATGAAACACAAAAACAAAACATACATACATAAGGTGCAAACCCTAGATTTCACCAACGGACTGCCACAATATTACCTTTTTCATTCACTCATTAATAGGTGCTTTAGCTTCTTTTAAGAAACAGGCATGTTTTTTGCAGTGAATCACACTGTGATGTTTCTGCTGGAGAACCTACAGCCACTCTGTTTTATGGACCAAGTAATTCAAAGAGACTTGCACATTTCTGTCTGTTATTATGTTCTTCTACTTTATTTTTTATGTATTCTATTGGATTATATTGTATAGCATTATAGTCTTTATTTCATTACATTAATATCCATAGTATTGTGTTCTTTCTTTCATTTATTGTAGCATATATGCTAATTTTTTGTTTTTACTTACTGTTACTTACTGTTATTATGTTCTTTATTTGAAATATTAAACTTATGTTCCTTTAAAATATTGTTATAAATGTATTCTTTGGGTAATTTATTTATTATGTAAGATCTAGGCTGTGTAAGGAGCTTTGTCCCTTTTTGTTCGGCCAAGGGTTCTTCTTTATCACGTTTAGTGATAGACTCAGTTGAGTCTGTAGCTTTGAGGCAGTTCTCTACTGTAAAAAGCAGTATAAAAAGAAATCTTTAATTGAATTGTTTTGTGTTTATGCAACTGATTCTTCTGTTGCCCGGTTATGAGCAAAAACAAATATGGAATGTGTAATGGGGACTTTTTCGAATACATCCTGTAACTCAAATAATCAAACGATGTTTTGTGTGTGTGTGTGTGTGTGTGTGTGTGTGTGTGTGTGTGTGTGTGTGTGTGTGTGTGTGTGTGTGTGTGTGTTGTGTGTGTGTGTGTGTGTGTATATATATATATATATATATATATATATATATATATATATATAAATGCAACTCGTTTTTAGTAGTAGTAGTAGTAATTCTGAATTAATTAGTTGTTATTTCATTATTTATTAGGCAATTCTAAGATTATATTGAATTATTTATTAGACATATATGTAAATTAGCTACTACATTAAACTTCTAAATTACCTAAAGGCAAAAACAATCCTGCAGTTCAATAATGTTCATTTTTTCCATCTTATCTCAAGTATGAAATCTAAAATTCGTGTTCTGTCTGACTGATCCATGTTGCAGCCGCCTACAGCCAATCAGGGAGCGCAGCAGTGTTTGTAGAAGACTCAAACATTTCAGACACTCATCCCAGACTCAAAAATATGATCTTTCAGTGCTAGACTCTCTTAATGACTGCCTGTAGTCACGATACAGTGTGGTATTTCAGTCAGATATGTGACCACAGCCCCATTTAAATCCGAGACTCAGACGTCTCAGCCTTTCAGACGTTTCAGTATTAATCCTGCGTCTTTGACGGGATCGCACATTTATTCCTCTTCTGTAATCTCTTTATCGTAGTCAGGATTGTTCTAAAAGAGTCTCATCTTAGGAGTTTGTCGTTTGAGGAGTCGTGTGTATATCAGTAGTGGATCTACAGCCACGCGTGAACAGCAGTAAGTGAATTCACCGTACCACTTCCCTGTCTCTCTCTCCGTCTGGTGTCTGAGGGGTTTCGATTGTTTGCTTTTGCATGCCACATAGCAGTCTCTAAGCCACAACTGCCGCATTACGCTCATGCTGTCTACACAAACAGAGACCATCTAACCATGAAAGCAGCTGAAACACTTCTCTCGGCATTTATTTCACACGGGTAAGTAGACCAGTCACCGAGCATTTGTTTTTAAAGTAATCCTAAAATCCTATTTGGGCAAAAGTATGCAGACACCCTTTCTCATTAGTGATCGTTGTCATTTCATTGATTGAAGGATCATAATATGAACAAAGCAGATGTGGAATCTCCACAGAATATCAGTGGGCTCTTCTGAACACCTCAGTGACCCTTACTTTGGATTCCACCTCAGACTGTCGGCTCTGCCCGGATAAAACACAAGTCCAAACTAATACCCATGCTTTTGGATCAAATTCTTGAGTATCTACAAATCTTTGGGTCTATAGTATTTATCGCATATCGTGTTGTGGTTTCTCAGAAACATAATCCATTACAAATTGCTAATTACTTTTTGAAAACAGAATGTGGATTAATTTCTCCATACTTAACTTTCTCAATTACATAAAGTAATCCCATTAATGCTGCTTTACTTATAAGTAGCTCCCTAACCCCATGTTAGTCTTCACCAACTATAAAGCACAAGTCAGCTGATAATGCTTTAAATGCTTTGTTTAAGAACAAAGAACGTCTTTGAAGAATTCGTTGATTGTTTGGAGTTTTTCGGGTATTTCCAAGGCGCTTACACAACAAATCTGGCCGGCGCTGAATCATTCGAAAATTGAAACACTGAATCATTTTTTGAATCGATTGGTTCTCATGATAGAAAGTTTCAGAGAGCTTTGTTTCTCACATATTTTTGGCTTACAAACATATGCACCTTGTTTTTACTCTCACTGTCCGTTTTATCAGTTCTACTTCCCATATGGAAGCACTTTGTAGTTCTTCTCTAATGGTCAGGACCCCCACAGGACCAGCACAGATCAGGTTCTGTTTGGGTGATGGGTCACGAGTGGATCAGACACAGCAGTGCTGCTGGAGCTTTAAACCCTTTTCTCTCCCTGTGCACTTTATTAGACACAATCACCTTATTGCTCCATCTTGTAGCTGTTCTGTAGCTGCACAGTTTGTGTTAGTCATCCTCTAATCCTTTATCAGTGCTCACAGGAAGCAGCCTACAGGATGCTAGTGGCTGGATATTTTTGGTAGATAAACTATTTTCAGCAGAGAAACGACACTGTGGTATTTCAAAACTTGAACTGTTAGAAAAACTTTACAAACCTGACCATCGTGGTGCCAACGCATTACAATAATAATCTTGTATTTATATCGTACCATTTTTGAAAGGTAGAAGTGAAGGTTTATTGTATTATAATAAATGTTGATGATTTCTTTTGAGGCTGTGATGCTACTCGTCTCTACTGTGACAAAGGTGAGATAACGAGCCTGATGTAATCAAATGTCTTATTTACTATTAAATAAATCACTTTACTGTAAATACAGCCCAATGAAAATGATGAGTCACAAATGAAATAATGGGGTCCTTTAATGTGTAGGGTTTTTAAACATGCTTTAAATACAACCTCAAATGATTTGAGTCTCAGTCTTAAACTGGGCTGTCTTGCTGACCTCCTAAAGCAGTACAGCCCATCCACAGCACTTTATTCAGTCAACACAGGCTTTTGTTAATTCCCCTGATCACTGACTGATTTAGATTACGCAACGTGTTTTTAGAAATATTACCCCTGAATGCTGAAAGCGTGTCCCAGATAGGTGGGGCAATTATATTTTTACTATCAGTTCATATATTCATGTCATCTTGCTTTTAATGAGGGTGAGATGCTGGAAAAGCTCCGGCCTTTTTATTAATTCCTGGACAAAAAAACAAACATTATATTATTATGAACTTGACTATTATTGGAAATTGACCATAACTGTGTGTTCAGTGAAGAGTTTGCTACAGTTTCTGAATAGTCTATACCAGAAGCTCAATACTTTGGTGCTTATTGTAGTCCATGAGTGACATATGTAGTAGGATAAATATCATTATTAGTAGCCTGCAGTCGGATTTCCCCTTTTCTATGTGCGTGATCTAGTCATATTTAGGTAGTTTGATTCTAATTGTTGTTTAGCATCTTTATGGGGGTTATGTTATTTTAACCTAAGATGTGTTGCTTTTTATACCTCGATTGTGTTGTTTTTCATTGTTTTATTCTTGCCCTGGGTTTCATCTATATGTTTTGAGGTGCAATTTCACTTCACACACACATTTGATAGAACATAAGCCTCTAATCTGTGTTGGACGAAGCCTGAGACTGAACTTGATGAGTGAGTTAGTTGTGCAAAAAAAAAACCAAAGCTCCGTGGGCAGCCTATATGATATATTTAAGAATTAAACTAAGTTGGCTAATTAATTAGTCTCTCTCTCTCTCTCTCTCTCTCTCTCTCTCTCTCTCTCTCTCTCTCTCTCTCTATATATATATATATATATATATATATACACACACACACACATGTGTGTGTATATATGTGTGTGTGTGTATATATATATATATATATATATATATATATATATATATATATATATATGTTTGTGTGTGTGTGTGTGTGTATATATATATATATATATATATATATATATATATATATATATATATATAGACTATAATAAATTCATGACAATACAATATTGTGAAGAGTATAATAAAACAGAATATAAATAGTTATACAATAGTTTATATAATACATATAATAAAGTAGAGAATATGATTGACTATCAGCATTATTTAGACCTCAGAGGGAAAGTTTTGGTGGCTTGACATGCTCACTGAACCGGAGGAGGAGCGGGGGCATTATTGACCCCCTGAGTATATTGTTATTATTATCATTATTATTATTATTAAATTATAACTCATTATGGTGAATGGGTGCCATTTGCTTGTTATTCAACACTGAATCTAAAACTAATCTGGCCATTCTCAGGCACCTTTGTTTAATTTTATTAAGGTTTGTCCTGTTATTCTTTACAGAAGGACCGGGCTTCCAGCACAGAATTAGTGAATACTTAAAATGTAACCACATGGCGCCCATACTAACAGCATTAGGACACTGGGCAGGTACTAATGATTTACCAAAACATGTATTTTTTTTTTTACAGTAAACAAGTAGCATCTAAAAATTATTTCGGTAACAGGATAGTAAGTTGAGTCATAGTTGCAATGTCATCAAATATACAGGAAGAAATAAGAGAGAACTGACTTTTGGTCTTCATAAAGATCTTCAGAAGATATAAATGATGCAGCTTAATGTTGGTCTTGTGATCTGTGGTCTGTTCATTAATTTTTAGAAGTGGGA
Organism: Ancistrus triradiatus; assembly: GCA_025084515.1. Lineage (NCBI taxonomy): Eukaryota > Metazoa > Chordata > Actinopteri > Siluriformes > Loricariidae > Ancistrus > Ancistrus triradiatus. The sequence goes on along the minus strand of JAJAGP010003884.1, from coordinate 6,084 downwards.
ATGTGTTCAGAGTGAAAACCTGGGGACACGACTAAAATATGAATTATATATAAAATGTTATGGATTTCGTATGAAAACATATTACAGGTAGGCTATAGATGGAATTTGGAGTGGCAAAACAATGCAGAAAAAATATTTCTGATGGATATAATCATTCTATTCCACTCTAAAGTGTAATATTAGAGAGCAGGGAGAGCTAACAAATGTCATTTTCAGTCTTCTAGGTTGTTTTTAGTAGTGTTTTAAATGATGTACCTTACATTTGCAAGTGTATCACTGTGCAGGCACTTTGCTTAATAATAAAATGTTTCTTATAGTTAATTGTGAATTATTTATACATGTCCTGGGGACAGAAATGGCACCCGTACATACACAAATTAATATTCTTTTATATCGGTATGATCAAATGAAACGGTTTTTTTCCAGCAATGGCCACTAGAGGGAACTGAATACCGTAGTTGATGACGGGAAACATTTTTCTGGATTTTTCCAGGTATGACGGTGAAGAGTCCGAATAAATAAGACGTTATGTGTCATGCAGCTGAGATAGAGTGTGTGTGTGTGTGTGTGTGTGTGTGTGTGTGTGTGTGTGTGTGTGGCCTACTGTAACTCTGGTGCATCTCTTAAGTCTCAATCTCCAGATCAGTGGATCCTCTATAGATAGGTGTTCAGGATGAACGATGGCACTGTGAAATATCATTTTTGGGAGGGCTCTCTGGGTGTGAAATGGAGAATAGTGAGACTCGGGTTGCCTTTGAAGCTGCCCTGCCCCGGCGCATATGGCCGGGCTTCCCGCTGACTCTTTGTTGGTGGCGATGGCAGTTCTTTGTCGTTGGCCTCATGTGGCTTGTGTCCGTTCCCATCATCACCAATTACGCCTCGCTCTCCGGATGCCCATCTTTAACCATTTCGGTCAGGTCCTCGCGTGTGAACACACCTTGCACCCTAGTTATTGCTTGTGGGTTTTAGGACGGGTCCCATGGACAGAAATTCAGAAAGTGGGTCAGCGTGGGTTTGCGACAGTTTCAGTAAGACATGTGTAGGACGATTTGTCGCAAACTGGTTCTGATGGACCTTAAAGCCTACTTTTACTAGTATTATTATTATTATTACTCTGTAGTACATACAGTCTCAACATAAAGTTGCTTGCAATGTTTAATGTGAATTACAAGGTGTAGCTTTGAAATGATCCCATTATTTACTAACCTGTGTCTCAACATGTTTCTTGATTAATTGCGTAGCAAAAATTAACACTAAGAAAAAAGCTCTTAATCCTAAAACGAACAGTACAATCAGTTGATCAGATTCCAGTTAAATGCTATTAATGATAAGCAATGATGTAAGTGATTATGATATTAGAGTGAAAGGACATGTTTATTTGGGAAAGCTGTACAATTAAAAGGAGGCTCTGGTTACCCTGTTAGGCCGCTTCTAGCCTGGATACAAGATGAGATACAGTTGGATATGGAGGTGTACAGGTTCACTATGGTATCCTGCAGCACTTTTGCCCACAGATGTTGCAGCTGGGCCTGTAGATCCTGCACACTCATAAGTTCCTGAAGCTGGTATCCCAGCTGATGTCTCATAAATTCTTGACTGGCGATAAATCTGGCAACCGAGCAGGCCAAGGAAGTGCTGCAATCTAGTGGAGACATTCCTGTTAAACCCTTGCTGTGTGTGGGTGAGCATTATCCTGCTGAAACATGCCAGTTGGAAGCCCTGCCATGAGAGGCAACACATGGCCCATATCGCTGAGTTGTTAGTGTCCCTCATATCACTGCTAGGGGTGACCGACTGTCATCGTCGATGGCTCCCCAGATCATCACACCAGCAGTCGGGGCAGTGTGTCGCTCCACAGCAAAGGCAAGACTTAAGCGCTGACCACGAGGCCTCCATACTCGAACCCGACCATCTTCGGATCCCAGACAGATAGTATCGTGGAGCAAAATCAGCAATACACATCGTATCGTGAAATTTCTGTATCGCTGCACCACTACAAATAGTGATGGGGATGATGGTAGTAATAATAGCACGGCACTTTATGTATGAATTATGATCTGTGGTGTGTGTGTGTGTGTGTGTGTGTGTGTGTGTGTGTGTGTGTGAACTTTAGTTCGCTCTTAGATTTATCATCTACGCCGCCCAAGGAGGTTGGGTCCCTTTTTGAGTCTTGGTCCTCCCAAGGTTTCTTCCTAGAACTAGGGAGTTTTTCCTTGCCACTGTCGCCCTAGGCTTGCTCAATTTGGGATTGGACGTAGTTATTAGGTGATAATCTAAACTTGTAAAGTTGCTTTGAGACAATGCTCCATTGTAAAAAGCGCTATATAAATAAATCTTCTGACTTGACGTGTGTGTGTGTGTGTGTGTGTGTGTGTGTGTGTGTGTGTGTGTGTGTGTGTGTGTGTGTGTGTGTGTGTCGGTGCTATAGATGAATGCTATACATCAGACTCGACTGTGTGAAGAGTTAAACCAGGTCTGGATTCTCAGTTGCACTCTGCGGGGGACAAATACTCGGCTCCTGGGGACCCCACAGCCAGCTGGCTTCACACAGACGAGCTACACCCGACTGTCTACCACAGTGTGTGTGTGTGTGTGTGTGCGTGCGTGTGTGTGTGTGTGTGTGTGTGAGAGGCAGAGGGAGGGAGGCAGACAGGAAGTATTTCTGCATATATGCATTGTGTATTTCTGGCTGGTGTTAAATTTACAACCCTAGATTAAATATTTATAAATCACATCACGTTTAATCTTCCTAATATATAAAAGGTAACGTGACTAAATTTCCTGTGGAACCTCCGATGTCTTCACACCTCGCGGTCTGTCTGAAACTGAGAAACTGCACGCTTTAGCTTTCTGTCACAGGACGTCTCGTGCACACGCTCACACGCTGCCGGCTTCACACTGACTATGTGAAATAATGTGAATAATTCAGAAGTACTGAATTCCCCGATCACTGTTTAACAAAGAACCGAAGGAGCACAATGAAGACGTCACTTGTAATTTGAGTCATTCTACGGAACGGCTGCCATTTCCACTTTGCAATATAAACATTTTTCATCAACAGCAATTACATTTTTTTTTAATCCGCAACATGAAAGACATGTTAATCCTCCAACAAACATTTTTCCCACCTCAGGTATAAAATCTTTATTAATATTGTCCTCTTTATTCAGACACCATGCTTGTACCACCCCGTCACGGACCATATGTGCAACGTTTGCGTGAATATGTGAAGTAATTTTGTTAAATCAAATGTTTTCCTACAAATAAATTGTCCCTTTTTGTAAACAATCTATAAAAATGTATGTAATGTAATCCATTGTTTTCATTTTTTAAAGCAACTGTGCAACAGGCAAAAAGTTAGTGTGACGGGGTGGAACTCAAACTGTCTTAAGTTTTACAAAAAATATCCTTTTTACTTTGAATAAATATGTCTCATGTACACAGGAATGCATAATACTGAAAACAAAGAAGGTTTGATAAAAAAAATAAACATTTATTTGGTGATATCATAGATCAATTCGGACATGAGAAAATGGTCAAGTACTAGTGAAAAGTTATTTAAAATAATAGGCTACTCTTTAAGAATATATTTAATAATGTGCCATGTTAACAAGAAGACTCGAATTTAGAGCTTCATCTGGATGCCAAGTCGACCCTTCTACAGTCTGAAGCTCGATCTTTTGGTCTTTTTGGAAGGGTAGCAGCCAAGAAACCACTTTTTCAGAACTGGAACAGGGTGAAAAATGCAAAAGCTCACAAAGATTGGAATGAAGATCAGTGGAAAAGAGGATTATGGAGTGACGGGTCCAAGTCATTATAGCATTGCTAAAACAACAAATCTAATGCTGGCCTAAGACTTTTGTACAGTACTATATGTACAAGGGGGTGTGGCCTAAAAAGGATTAGTCCAATTTTATTTCTATATTGGTTTTTACAAAGGAGCAATTTTGTTTTGTCTTTCACATTTTAACTCTGCTTTTTAAAGGTTTTAGAAGTTGGAGTCGATCCCGAGGAACACAAGCATACATTGCATGAGTTGCCAGTCCAGTGCAGGGCCAACAGGGGATGATGGGTGTTTGGGGTGGCAACACTGGGGAATGATCTTCTGACCAGCCTCTCCTCCTTCCCAAATGGCCAATTGTGCCTGTAAAACACCCGTCCTGGCTGGAAGGAAAATAATAAAGGAAAAAAGAGAATACCAGTTTTGTTGTGTGGAATAAGGCCATAATTCTATACATGATGTGTGTACCAAACAAAATAAAAGATCCAGATCATTAGACAAAGTGTGTCCTGAGCTAATAGAAACATTGTGTAGCAAATAATATGGTTTAGATCCCTTAAAATCATCAAGTAATTGTAGAACAGTTATTAATGTAGTCGCTAAGGATCGGTAATTGTGTTCATGGTGTTCATACCAAAGATAAAAAAGTAAAGGAACCCAGAGTAACCGAGTGTCCCTTGTTTTAAAGGGAAGGCAGAGCATGCTTAGATCATTTCTATAATTCATTGATAGTTCTGCACATTTTAATGCGCTCTCTATAAACTCTGTGTTTCCGCAGTAAACGCTGTTTATACGACAGTGATTATGGAAGATTTATAGGATGTACTTTTGCCGGCGGTTTGAGGGATCCCTGTAAGACCTTAATGAACCCTGAGTCGTTTGGAAGTCTGCTTTGTGCTCAGCTGCCTTCGCCACGACGCGTACACATAGCAGTTAAACAAAGCTGGCGTGCCATACGTCTCTCCCAGCGTCTTGGCTCATGGTTCAAGACGTTTCCATGTTCCAGCGCCCATGTGACTGCTGGTTTTCGGCTCGTCTGAGCCAGGGCCCATATTTTGGATGTCATTTCGGCTGTTTTGGTATTGTTTCCTTCACAGAGCGTGGACTAATTATTCGAGCAGGCCTGCTCAGCAGCTACGGGAGTGACAGTTGGCATTATTGGAGTGATCAGGCTGCTCCCAGGTTTCTGCTCCAGCCATTTGATGTATATTAACTGTAATTGGTGGCGCAGCCACAATGATGTTTAGTAAACCTTTGAGCCATTTTCCAGCAGGGTAACCAGGAGGAATTTTGGGGTGGAGGTTGCTTTGTGGTGACCCTCCTTACTCTTTGCACAGACTGGCCAAGACTTCCATAACTAAAAGAAAGTAACGTAAAAGAGTCGAATATTTTAGCGAGTGGGTTCCCAGGCTGACGTCAAGTCATCGGTCTGATTTATGAGTGTCTGGACTTTGTGTTTTATATATGAAATAAGGCCTGATTCTAACAGTTCATGTTTTGAATGTTATTTGTAGCAACTGAGGGTTAGTTAAAGCAAAAGCAAAACGATCCATACTCTTCACACTCTTAAGTTTCTGTTTTTCGATAGGTTACAGAGCCAGATGTCATATGTCATATCTTTAGCTAATTAAATTCCTCTCTTATAGTTTAACTTGCTGATAAAACTTTACACTCTTTACTGCAACATACACGTCACTTGAATCCTGGATTCTGGTTATAAGGTACTGATTTTCGTAGATGCTTCTGATCGAAGTTAAAGTTTGTGCTCTTATATCGTTTCTAGATCAACTAATTCATCTTTCTTATAATCTAGTAGGTAGAGTTGGGTTTTTATTCATTTTGATTCTTCTTATCGATTCCGGTTCTTGTCGGTTCCAAGTTTCGATTCTTTTTCACATATATTCAACTTCAAAATCATCCTTCTTTCCGTTAGGCTTTTTAAAAGCTTGACGTGGCTTAATGTACTAAAACAGTGATCTAGGAAAACCAAACCTCTCTCTCTTATCACTGATCATCAGACAGCTCTACTGCTGAAATTCTGAAGCTGTGATGCAAAAGGAAAGGAATCATATTTATGTTCAGCTTTTTACATATAATAGGGTTAAATGGGAAGAAAAAAGCTTAACCTAGATATGATTCCTTTCCTTTTGCATCACAGCTTCATTATTTCAGCAGGAGAGCTGTCTGATGATCAGTAATAACTGAGAGAAGTTTGGTTTAGTACATTAATCCACGTTAAGCTATGTTCACGTTAAGTGTTTTGGACTCTCCCTCTCTCTAATGCAGCATTTGAGCTAGGAGAG